>JAQIVZ010000006.1:0-204250 GCA_034700945.1 Arrhopalites spinosus
ATATCCCATTCAAAAAAATGTGACGGGAGTAAAATCCTAAGTAAAACACGACGGGAGTAAAATTCGCCAACCTCGCTTTTCTTTAATAAACTTTTTTTACTTGCCGCACAAAAGTAGCCACATTTCCGCGTAGATTTGCTTGGCAAATGCTGGGGATAGGGCTTATACATTGGCATATGTACGAGACACTCTATCAAACACTTGTAAAAGATTGCTAATAAGAGCTGAAGCCATTCATCTTTACACGTCGATTTTTTTCTCTCTTTTTTGATCAATTATTATGAATTTGATTACAATTAATTGCACTCAACTTTGTCATCATCACCGTGTGGAATGCCCCACAGTGGCAAGCGGTCAAAAAACCGCAATCGGGGGCTATCCAACAATTCAGGTATTTTTTTTATTCCCTTCCCAAATACCACTCTTTCAGATTACATCATTTTAATCATGACCTTTTAACTTTGATCCAGACATAACACTGAATGACTTTGCTAACAGTGATATTGGACCTGGGAAAGGTAGAATGAAGAAGGCCATCACTCAAACTACCATGGTGCAAGCAGGTGACACATCCACAATTTGTTTTTTTTATTTCAAAGTGCTTAGTAGGGACTTTATTCAAGGTCCCCTCTAGGCCTTCAATGTTTGTGTTTTTTTCCCCAATTCTAATCCAAATATTTTTGTTTCCACTAATAATACAGTCAGGGAGATTTGTGTTGCTTCTACTAGCAAACCAACCATCCCTGCAGCTGAAAAAGACTGGTTTGACATGACCTTAGAAGAATGTAATTTTGACTCTGCACCAGAAGAAGAAGAACCAGAAATATACAATCGACGTAATGCTCATCACAGTATCTTATTTTTTATGAATCAAAATAATTACCGTCAATGATTTTTCAAGAAAAAATTATGTTTTTTTTTACACACAGCAACAAGGACCCGTAGACGAAGGAAAACTATGAGCGCTTCTTCATCCGTGGAAGATGACACAGGGAATATTTATCCGATTGATATTTGGTTTATTCTTGCTTCTTATATTAAACCTGAGGATGTTGGAATATTTTCTGCAATTTGTAAAAGTGCTTATACAGTCACGCTCACGTCAAAATTTTGGTATCGATTATATAGAAGGTAACCATATGATGAACCAAATGTATAAAGTAACGTTTTTTTAAAGTAAATTTAAGTTTTAAATGTATTTTCGTTGTTGTTATACACAGATATTACAGTCATGTGGCCAATTTACCAGTGAGACTTCAGCCAGAGTGTATGGAAAGGTGAGTGAGAGAGAGACTACAATAATAATTTTGTATGCAAAACCTCTTGGTTTGTCATATTCAGTGACATTTGAATTACGTATTTCAAGAAAAGTACTTTTGAAGAAATCTCGTTAATTTTGTTTTTTTTCTGATTTATATAGACTCTTTGGCTTACGTTCTTGTGTCATCAGATCTCTATATTACTTTTATCCTCCATTTCAGGAGCGTACTCTGAAAAGTAGGATTGGGACATATGAAGAACCTCATTCGCTTCTTAGAAGACCATGTAGTATGCTCTGGCACCAGGTGGGTTACATGAGATATTCTATGTAATCTGATCTTTAATTGTATATACACACACATTTCCAAATATACCGTATAGTAGGTATAACGTATGTTGTATTAGTCTCTCATGTTCCGTCTTTGTTATTGGATCATTTTGTAGAAGGGTCGGGGCGTGTATCATTTTTATTTCAAACTCAAAGAGTACAATGAAGAAGATTTTGTTCGTCGTGGCCGACAACCGGATCTCATGGAAATCCTAGCTGACATAAACGCAAACCCGGAGAAAAGGTGAACTATATGATCATTTTGATTTTATCAAAGTCAACATTATGTACGATTCATATGAATATTATACCTATATCAAATAACCTAAATCAACAAGACAAAAACTCTTTCCTTCTAATTCCTTTTTTTATTGTAATTGAGTAAATTTAAAATCGATTTCTATATTCTACTCAACCTTTTGATTATTTATTTTGACGTATACGCCCATTGATTGTAATTTACATGTGAAATTTTTCATGTGGGATTTCTTGTACCTATATCTATTATGTACACACATGTAGTTAAATGAGGAAATGTATAATCATCATTTTAATTTTAATTCTCTTGAATTTTTTGTAGGTGTAAAGTGCTCCAAGTAACTAGTGTTGCATTCACGTCACTGCCACCAACAATTTTGGGCCAAACCGTAAGTTTTAAAACATAATGGCTTGATTCTTGAACTGCAAAAAAATTGTACAAAGTCAAAATTTATGACATGATTGATTATTATATTTGTTGCAGTTGCTTTACGTATCTTCTGTGTTATCCTCTGACCTTAGAAGTCATTGTTTACGTCTAATATTTGGTCCACGTCACGCCATTCACTACAGTAAACTTGGGAAGGCACTGTCCTTCTCACACATTCCTGAGGGAGCCATTGGTGTGTCAATCAATGCCGTTGTGATGATCAAGGTGCACAATTGGTGGAATACAACGTATCCATCCTATCCAACTGAAGACAAAACAAGTACCACGGACAATTCGACAACTCCTGAAGACATCTTTTTCTAAGTTAAAAATCTTGTCCGCATAAAAAGTATACCTAACTATTCGTACCTTCTATTCACGTTTCTCTCTATTTGTGTTGAAGGTTGTCCTCATTAATTCTATTTCTCGTCTATTTTTTCGGTGGTTGTTTGGAACCAAAACTATCATTCTTTATTTCTCAATTCCCAACAACAACAAAAAAAAAATGTTTATGTACTTACATGTATATTATATAATTCCCAAAGTATCATTTATTCGAATGTCCAGCATGCATGAGGAAGTCATGCCGACTGAATGTATTAAGCTTTAAAAAATTCCAATATTGTTATGATGCCAGTGATGGTGGATGTAACTTTATGATATTTTTTTGTGTTTTGTTGTGAACATCTCTCTCGACTGATGAGGTTTACAGCAATAAATATTTTCATATAATATATATTTATTGTCTCTCTGTTAGTCAGATTAAACGCCTGGCAGTCAGTACATATATATGTGATATACAACTCATTTGTAAAAAAAAGAAATATATACAAGGACAGTGTATTCTAGTAAAGTATGTTTTTTGTGAAAAACAAACATTAAATTATAAATGAGAATTCGTTTCTTTCTAAATTTCCGAGTGGTACTTTGTGTGTGTCAATTGGCTTAATTTTTGGGGGAAAAAATTCCCTGTACCACCACATAAAACTTTAATAAAGAGAGCTTGCCCATGTACTTCTACATATATACATACAGTCTCGTCCAGAAATCAACAAGAAAAAAAAGCACTCACTACGTATGTCTGGGTGACACATGGAATTACATTTACTTTGACTTTTGGTCAGCCCCAAAAGTTATCACCGGAACCTTTTTTCTTGGAATCAGGGTCTTTTACTAACTCATCTCAAGTCACATTATGTCTTCTCTCCAAATCTTCACTTTCCCTCTATTGAAAAATTCTCTTTATCCCCAATCCATTGACCATGTGTCGTGATAAGACACAAGAGAGGTTTTTTTTTGCCTCTTGTTGGATTAAATTTCTGTTTTGGTCAACATGTGCCCATATCAAACTCAATTTCATTCCTCATTCGTTTGAATCCTCTTGGAGAGCATTTTAAAAATTCTTGTATCAGTCGCCATCTCGATTGATAATTAATCCAGCGGTCAGCGAGGCGACCACACATTACAGTGCACTTCTTTTTTTGGAAGAAAAGGATGAAGGAACCAAGGGCCTGAAAGGAAGAGTAAAGGTAAAATTGTGGCTACTAAAGATGGACAGAATAATATATAAACAATGCTTTAGAAATAATTGCACGAGTACAGAAAAAAGGTAAATTATTTGTGAATATAATGTATGTACACATTGTTGTGCATAAGAAAAAGTTTTGAAAAAATGAAGAGAAACAATAAATGACACATCAAAGTGGGCCTTTATTTGTTTGGTTTTGTATTGATCCACGTGTAGAGGGAATAATGTGGCCATCAATGGGATAAGGAAAATTGCATAGTTCAAGTCATTTGTGGACACCACCATATAGATTACTCACATGCAATCCTCTCATATTTTAATCCATTAGGGAGAATATGCTAAAGAAGAAATTGACTAAAATTGTCTTGGTTGGACAAGTTGAAGAAATTGGAATTTTATCTTTATTCTGGGACACCATTGAGGCTAAGAGCCTCAATTGGTTTTTGCCCTCTTGAGCTCATTCTCTCTCAAAGTATTGTGTATTGAATTCGAGTACATTGAATTTTTGAACATAAAATGATTATTTTCTTGTACAAACAATTTAACATTATCCAACTTGTTCATGATCCTTATCAAATTTGATACAAACAATGGACGTCACTCGTAATTTAATTTATTTTCGATTCCTCTCTTGGTCAAAAGTTGGTCAACTTGTAAAATTCATGACATTTGTCCACTTTTTTTGTTTTTCGAAAATTAATCTCATTAAAAAATACGTACTCGACCTTGATTAAATTTAATATATAATATAAAGGGGACTACGTAGAATGTGTTGAAAAATTAAAAGTTATCAAGACTTGTTGCTTCATCTCATTGGTTTGTTGCCAAGAACCATTCCAAAGTTTAAAGCTTTGGTTGAGCTCTTCAAAAGAAACTAACGTGGCGTAAAGAATGTAAAGGGGAAATATTACAAAAGAAAAGAGAGAAAAGTTCATCAAAACAAAGTGAAGAATAATAATACCAAAAAAAGATCTTTTTGTTTCCAAAAAAAAACTCAAGATTAGTATAGATTTAAGAGCCGGTGGTAGTACACAAAAAGAAAGTTTGGGATGCCGATGGCCAAAAAAAAAGTCTGTGAAATAAAAGAACACACACATGGGATGGAGGGTAATAATATATGACATGGTTATAGTACTAGAGGGAGGGGGGGATAGGAGACTAATCCAGACAAGGAAAATCATCCAGCGGAAAAAGCTCAAGCGGAGGAGGAGGTTGCTTTGAGATTAAATATTTACACGTATGCACAAAATAAGGTTTTGGAGGAGAGGAATCCTTACTTATTTCCTTTTTTTTACAGTCGCCTTTAGGTGTTTACAAGATTTTGGTGGAATGGCCGCAATGTTTGTTCCCTCCATTTCTTTCTTCAGAGAGTGAAGCCCCCCCCCCCATCCTTTACAATGGAGATCCCACACAAGAAGAGACTTTCTCGGAAATGTCTGGGTGCTCTCCTCTTCCTACGGCGGATTATTATTCCTTTTCAATTTCAAGACCTCTCTTACTTTCCTCACTATTTATTCTCCCTTTTCTACGTGGGAGAACTTGAGAAGACTTTCACAAGCGAATTAACGCATCCAGACAAAAATAAAATAAATTTCATACTCTCCCAATTTGACCCCAGGAGCACATGAAATAAATAAAGACTTTTAAATTACAAATAAATAACAAATTAAATAAATTACTATTATTTGTCAACTAATTTTTTAAATGCTTCATCTTACAACATAAAAGGATTGTTTACACATTCATTTCCTACATTTAAAGATTCGTAATCAAATTCTTTTGTGGTGTCTCAGTATTTAATAAAATGTACATCATCCATGAATGTAATGTTTACCTATTGATTTTTTGAAATCAATATTTATAAACCAAATTCAATTATTTTTTTCGTCTCTCTTTTGTATCACTAAACCATGGTGGGCTTGTTTGTACACATATGAGTGGCAATCGATTCTATAAAACTGTCTTGTCTTGATGATGAGGTAGTGGAATATTGCATGCAGGAATGTACTAACACCCATCAATGACAAAATAAATAAAAGAGCTATTTCATGTTTCTCTCTTTCTGTGAGGACTTGGTCTTCTCTTTCTTCCCTACAGATACTTTCTCACGATATTCTTCTAAATCTTCTTCATTTCCCTTACAAATAGTCCTATTTGGGATGCATCCCTTCCCCTTCACAAAAGTTGAAATACTTTGAGACTCACCGTCTTTTCCTACAAATTTTCTCCCATTGCTAAAAGCATGCTCAACTTTCTCTTGTGGGGTTTCAAAGTAAGAAAATAGTGACGCCTTTTTAGGTACATTAAAATAATCAAAACTTATTTATATTTATGGCGCTCTGACATTTTTGATTTTAATTCTTTTTAAATTGACCTTTCTATGTACAAAACAGATTAATCACTCACATGAGCTTAAATCGTTGAATGAAAGAAATTTTTTCGTAAAAATTGAACAACAAATCTCTTTTATGCCCATTTCCTCACGTACAAAACAAAAGATTAGCTCAAATATAAACAGAGAATTGTTGAACAATAATACTAAATAATTTACTTAAATTCACGCCAATGAGATAATTTTTGTATTTGATTTTCAAATGACCTCATGTGAGGTAGACTGCATTCACACTACAATTTAAATCCCCGGGTCACCCCATAGTTTGAATTGTAGTGCAAATGCAGCCTTGGGTTGCAATAAACAGTCGAAATCTTGCCAATTTGAGAGAGAGAGGAGACATAAGATTGAGAGAAAACAGCATTTCCGTGTAGTTTCCCTAATCTTCAAGTAAAAAAAGTAGAAAAGGGGAGTGAGATGAAGTAAAAGAAAATAAATTTCTGGATTTGATTCTTTGTTCATCGTGACGGTTGACTCTGGATCCCTTTATCTAGTTTGTCCTCCCCGATTTGTTGTTGTCCATAAAATCGGATGCACTTGACAAGATTGTCCATTTATCTGTATATAAGTTGCTAGTCTCCATTCTCACGACGAATCTGTCCAAAGTTAATCTCATATTATTCCAAGAGAAAGGGAGAGAAAAGTCGACAATATTTTCACTGATTTTGACTTTCTAACAACAACAACAGATGCAGTTGAAAAAAAAATGAAGATAAAAGCTCCCGTCCTTCTGTCACGGCCATCCGTCTTTGTATTTTGCTTTGGTAAAGGGCTATCTCTATTTTTCACTTTGATTTCGCACGCTCTCCTTTGAATCTAAACGACAAAATCCATGTTTCCTTTTCTTGAGACAAAAAAAGGCTTTGCAAAGAAACAATTTGAGCCTTCTCAAAATGTAAAATCGGACTTTCTCTTGACTTTCTCCCTGCTCCAGAGTCCCACTTGCCCAGTTGCTGCATCAGCATTTCCAATGGCATTGAATCCATTTATTTATGTAAAGAGGTTTAGGTCAAGAGTTCAAAAGAAAAAAAAGTTATTTTTATTTCATTCTACGTACAAAATTTATACACAACTCCCACGGTACCCAAATTTACGTGGTCGACAGTGCAGTGATGGAGAGAAAGCATGAAAAATGAAGGACAAAGTAATCTTGGTATGATGAATAAGACCGAATGGGAATGGTGCAGGATATTATTCTTAAGTTATTGGAAATCTGTGGCCAAGATAAATATGAGCCTACAATATTCCAGCTAAGGCTCATAACATTCATGTGGATTGATTGTACTCGAGGAATGTTATCCTTCCAGTTCTTATTGACATGTAGGTCTAGTCATAATACTGTACAATCATTTTCAATGTGATGAGTTGGAACCGAGTATGTAGCACCTCATTAATCTGCCTCGTAAATTCTTGTAATATTATACAAAATCGAGCCAACGATCGACTCTCATTTTTGTTCCCATAGAAAATTACCTCCTCGGGGTCTCCCTACTCCCGATGAGGGTTTTGTGGTTGATATACTCCACACATAATTCTACATACCGAACCGTACTGCCTCACTTTCTCATCATCGTCAAACCCCATAACCCACACACATTAAACCAATGGGGTGTGTGTAATTGATCGATTGTTGTATCAACCTCCTTCTCCAAGAATTGCATCCAGCGACGAGTTTCAAAATCCAGGCTTTCTCTTTCTCTTGCCTCAATATATTAACAAGGGCGTGAGTCATTTCATTGAGGCACAATTTCAAAATTTCCGTGACATGGAAAACGATAAAGTCCAATGGAGTCTCTTTGTTTGACCTTTAACATGAAATGGGCTCGTCTAAAACAATTATTTTGTTGTACAACAATTTACTCAATGGTACAGGTCGGAAAGTCAATCGGAATTAATGGAATGTGTAGTATCTTACTAGTGTTTAGGTTGATGGTGACAATTATTATTGATATTTTATAAAGGAGATACACGACATGTCATGATGGCCTGATAGTCAATTATTTTTCAATTTTCAGTCTGACTTTCTCCACACACAAATGTACAACAAGAGATATGAAAAGTTTGTACACGTCCGAGTGTAATCTTGAGTTTTTGTTCTGACGTCGTTGGGTACACAACCTGTAATTTCCTTGAGGCTCTTTCCATTCGTCTTGGCATGCATATTGACCACCATATGGACATTTCTATGAGGAATAATTTTACTTGTAATGTTTGAGTGTAGGGCCAATCTTTTATAGTGAAATTAAAACACATTTACTATGGAGCACAACAAAAACAAACACTTGAAGCCCTTGGGAGGGGAACAATTATTTATTTATAAAAAATTCATACGGATAAAAATACTCTGACTGCTCCAAACTGTCAAGAAAGCAATGAAATTATTATTTTTTTTTGAATTTTGCAAGTTTCTTTGTCAGCAAAAGGAGGGAGAACACTCGTTCCATACATTTTTTTGTGTGTGCGTATAACGTTACTTTTGAAAAAATGTCCTCTATTTGTCTCTCTCTATTTAGTTTGTACATTTTCATAACTTACTTGTCTCCCAAGATTGAGAAGTTTCTCATGATCATGTCAAAGTTAAACTGACTCTAATTGGGAGCCAACCTTTATCAGATGTAGGGTCCCATTACCCCATCACGGGAGGAGACAAAGATCCATCGTAATTTAAATAAAAGATGAATCATGCAGAAAAAATCTCAAGAAATCTTTTTTCATTTAATTTCAAAACTGTAAAAAAGGAAGCATTTTTCTCTCTTCATGGGAATGCTGAGAATGCATACGAGAAGAGTATGCGTTGCATGCATCGTTAATATTAATTTAAACCACAACATTCATCAATTTAATCCAAAAGTCCCCCGGCAGATCCAATTAACTTTAGTCTTGCAATTCAATTAGTACAATTCATGGTATGCATACATTAACTGTGTTGTATCATACAAATAAAACCACACCAAATAAAAAAATAATCTTTTCATTCCACAAACGTCCATCCTCAACCTCCCTCATGTCATTTTAGACTCATTTCCCAATTTTATTTAATGGACAGCTCGTATGTCGACTCAAAATGGATGAGCGTCTACATTGTCTCTTGGAGCCGGAAATGTTTTTTATTTGCATTTCATTTGCATTTAAAATCTCGCTTGTTAACAGTTTTTTTAGCAAGATCGTGACATGTTCTCATATTAACTCTGGTTCTGCGAAAAAATAGTTTGCAAAAAATTTCTTTTATGATTCCAATAAAAACCTTTTTTTTGCTTTCTCTTGTACATCAATAAAATTATTGTAACATCATGTTATATATTATCCCCCACATTTTTTAGCCGTGTTCATATTTGGCTGGTGTACATGCTTTGCAAAAATTATGGATAAAAATGGTTGGGGATATATTAGAGGGGTTCTATGGTGGACGTACGTATAGTTGAGACTATGATTGTTATACGAGAACCAATGCGCATTGGTATACTTGTTGCAAAAAAAGTCGGGTGTATTTTTTTTTTTTGCTCTTGTCTCTTTTTTAGTGAGGCGGGTAGGGCTTTTGAGAGAGATGACGTGAATTTGGACCCCCCTCCTCCTCCCCGTACAAACAGAGAGGCCAATATCTCGAGTCCAATATAAAGTCTGTATAAAAAGAAGAGTTTTCATTCAATGACTCCTGACTCCCGAGTTGCTCACCATTTCATCGTGTGAACAAACCTGGAACTCCGTCGTCATCAGCCTCCTCTTTTCCTTCCTTCTGGTTCCAGTCACCAAGTGACCGTCGTCTAATTGAGGCTAGTACCCTTTGACGTTCCAAATCCCCAACATCACACATCTCCAGCTCCTCTTCTCTCATCAAACACACCACAGTGATCAGTTAGTCATCTCCAAGTCTTACTCTTCTCAACCACTACAAATCATTTAATTGTGTCCAAAAAATAAATTAGTTGAGTCAACTACTATTAAATATTGTTCAAGAGTCGCAATTTGAATAGAAAAGTCAAGAGAATTGAAGAAAATCTCTCCAATTTAGAGAAAGGACAAGAACGAATCTTGAAAAAAATATTTTGGCAAGCAGCAGCTCATTTCACCCCCGGCTTCATATGATTTGTACGATGCACTATTTCCAATTGGTAAGTACCCAATTTTTTGTCTATCATTTATTCAAATATTTTTTGTCATTTTTCAGAGCATCTTATCATTCTTAACAGAATGGTTCATTACCTTTTAAATTTTTCCTTAGTTTATGAGAATGTGAAGACTGAGCAATTTATCAAGGGGCATGAAATGGCGGCAGAGTTTATTTAAAATTTGAAACAATGAAAAGATTAAAGATTTCTCCTTTAATTAAATTAACAAGAGTCAGTCAATGTTATAGACTGTACTATATAGTGACAAAGAATTGAAGAGTTTGTGTGTACTCGCAATTTATTTTTGTGACCACAAAAAGTCTGTAGGACAAAAGAAATGAAAAAAGAGAAAGTCCTCGAGAGGCGTATAAGTTAGGGACGGTAATTTAACAGGAGAAAACAAAAAGTCGGTTGTAGCATGTCTCATTATTTTATACCAGTTTTATTTTTTCATCCCATTTTCCTCATATTGGGAAGAAGAGGGAGGAAGAGGAACTTTTCTTGACAAATTTTTTGTACATACAGAGTTCAAGGATTCTTGTTATAGGAATCTGTTACAAGAAATGTATTGTTCAAGGCATGTGCTATTAGATAGTCAGTGAAATCAATTGACAAAGTTTACACTCGTGTAGAGCCAAAGACTAAAGGGATGTGGGTAAGTTGGTGACAGTGACTAAACAGGGAATTGACTATGTAAATGCCCCCCCCCCCATTTCTCTCCAATCTAGTCCCTCGCTCGATGAATGTAAGAGAGATTGTAGTACATGAAAGAAAAATTGAGAATATCCACCCACAAAATATTCTCCATTGTCTCCACACCATAATAAATCATTGTCCTATTTAATACTTTGTTTAATGGGAAAGTCATGTCCATGTAGTACACATTGACTCGCATTCTTTCTCCCTTTCACACCTTCCCCCCTCCCCCTCTTTTTTACCTGGAAAGTATAAAATCAACAAATTTCCAATCTTTTTACAAGCCCAACACTTCTCTCCAACTCTCTTCCTCTCCAATAAATGAGAAAGATAGGGAAGGGGATGTAGGAAGCAGCAAGTGGGTTCATATTACAAAAAAAAATAGATTCTACATTTTGTCACGTTGCCCTTTTAAAATATTACATTGGGTAATACACCAAAGTCATAAATCTTGATTGTTCTCTCTCTCACTTTTAATCTGATTCATATAAACAAGCTCTCTCTCTATTTTGTGTACTATTTTCTATTATTAACTTCCATCAATTTCATTCTCTTGTTGACCTTTCCATTTTTTTCCAAAATGTTTGTCATTCAAATTTTGAAGGGTGGGTTTAGTTGATTGGTTTAGAAGCATCATGTCAATTGTGTCCTGTAAAAAAAAGAAAGTCTCCATCTTGGTCCCTACAAATTTTGTTATTTTAACCCAGTTTTATTACATTAGAAATTTTTTTTATTGTAATTGAGAAGAAGAGTCCCATGAGAAAGTCTCGTTTGACAAGCTTTCAATATTATTAAATATGAAAAAGGAGACTTGATGGCCAAAAAATGAAGCCCTCCCTCGCTGTGTGTGATGGGATGAGAAAAAGGGGATAAAAGTTGTCAAGTGTTATTTTAACTTGCAAATGACTCAAAGATGAAGAGATGAATTGACATAAATTTCCACATCATTGAAATGAGGGAATCTTATTGACATGCTGTGTCACAAGACAAGGGATCATAAGTCACATTAGCATTCCTTCATGGCCACTCTTAAAAATTCCGTCTTTTTTTTTACTTGATTAGGATCTGTTTTGTCGACTTTTTTTCTCCTCCAAATTCTTTTTTACATTTTCTATGGCGTGTGTAATCACTCGAGGGAGAAGAAGTGAATTTGGAATTAAGGATGGCAGCTACACATTAGATTGTACATTGCCTCCATATTTCTACTCCCTTGGTTGAGCCAAGATGTACAATAGCTCAGTATCAATTCTTTTCAAATTCAATTATATTTTCCTATCCATTTTAAGACCCACCCCTCCTCCTCTCACTTTCCCCCGCTTTCTCCTCGTCCACATTTTTTTTGTGTCCGCCTCCATGGAGTTGTACTCCATACTCAATGAATTTTACCTTTTTGAAATTACATTTTATGCCATTAAATTACTCCATGTCCACGTCTTGACTTGTTTTATTCAAAATATTTCATTTCTTTTTTTTGTTGTGGGTGTAGAAAATAAATTGTTTTTAAATCGAAGGCCCTCACCTTCAAATAATACGCCAAAATTGTTTTGTGAAAACATAAAAAGATGACTTTTTTGAATGGCTTGGAAAATGTTGTTTGTAACAATTCACTTTTTGGATATTCTTTGAACAATTTCTCTCCATGAGGGCATTTTGTATACAATTTTAAAGTAAATGGAAAAAAGAAATGGACAATATTTTAACTTTTTAGAGATAAAAAAGACTTTTATTTTCGGTTATCCCTTAAAATTGTCCATTTAGGATGAAAGATGCAGTGATGAAGATACATCCATTTTACATGTTTTTTCTTCTCTATCTCAATCTTCCCCCAACTCTCCGTCACTTTACTCTCCATTTTCATCTTTCGACTCACAAAAAAAGGACAAAACTTTCTCCATTAACACTCTTCAACAGATTACATGGGTCCTCTTTAGTTTTAATTAAAAATTCAACCTAAAATTTGGTACAGAGAAAGTGAGATTAAAACAAAGTTCAAGCTCAAATCCGCTTTTTTTGACTCTTGTCAAACAAAAAGATTTTTAAAAAACATAAAATTTCTTTTTCTCTCTCTCCTCACATGAGACAGGGGTACAAATTGAGGGCACTTATCCAGGTGATGTTGCATTAAATAGAACAGGTGGGGGATGAAAGATTAGTCGTTGTTAAGATTAGTAACAAAGGTCACCTAAATTTTGGGATGAGTGAAATGTGGTTCAAATGAAGAGAGAAAGTATTACAAGATGAACAAGATTTCCCACCTCAACTGGAAATCTCTCTGACTGGAGGATGAGGAGGAGGGAGTTAATGGAAGACTTAGATTTTAAGGGAGCGATTAGAGGTGAAATCAAAGAGTAAGTTTTAATAAGTAAACTCACTCTTTTTTGAGAGAGAGAGTTCTGTCTCAATTTTTAATCTCTACATCAAGAATAAGTTCCCTGGGGTGGAGACGGGTGGGGACATTAAAATCGGATGTGGTGACATTGACATGGTTTCTAATTTTCAGCTTTTGCGCCTTATCTTTTCAAACTTTCTTTTTCGTTTTGTTCCCTCAGTTTGATTTGTATGGGACTTAGAATGGGGCACTGTATTGTGTCTATCTCTTTGGTGAATCTCTTCATTTTACCATTAATCAGAGACCAGCATTGTGAGAGCAATTATTCAGAGTCTCATGGTTAAGTCCTCTTCCACATTGAGTTACATAATGCAGACTTTTTTTCTCAAATTATCCACCGACTTTCATGCCCCGGTATGATTGTCAACTTTACCCTCCTGCGGGTTCCCACTTCATTTTGTGTGAAACAAAAGAACCTCAAATTTTCAACTAAAAACTAAATTTTAAAAGCAATGAGAGAAATCTCATTGCTTTTAAAATGAAACTTGCAAATTCTTTTTTTTTGTGCATGTTCATCTTTTGTCTCTTTTGACAGTAAAAATAGAGCCCATTTTTTTGTCCATGTTCTTGAGCTCTGAGAGAAATAATCATGTAACTGATTTGAATCAAGTCGAAAAAAAAATGTCAAATGTCTTTTCAGAATTTTGATTAGAAATGAAGATTTCTTGGAATTATTCAATTCAAAAAAACTGAATAATTTTGTATCTGAATAAAATTTTCTTAAGAAATTTTAAAAGAGAGAGAGAGAGAGAATTTGGAGCAGATGGAGGATTTTCTCATTGTTTTTTTAAAAACTGAGCTTTCTCTTTTCAAAAAAACTCCTTTCTCATGTTCTCCTAAGTCAACATTCAAAGTTTTTATGACCTGTCCATCTCCAAAGGCTAAAACAAGGGTAGGGAGTCCCTTTTTTGAATAATCAGGAAAGAGTAAGATTTGAATCGTTTATCCAGCCTCTAGTTTCCTCCACTTTTTTCTCGTTTTCTTTGTCAAAAGGAAATAGAGAGAAAGTAAGAGAGAGAGTAGACCATAATTTAATTGTTTACTCAAACTAAAGCCCCTGAGAACAAACAGATCGGTTCAAAAGTCTCCCATATGACGACGAGAGTCAGTGTACAAAAGAGAAAGAGTTTTGTTTGTACGATTTATTCCTTGATCCACTATTTGAACCTTCTCCAACCTACTACAAGGCTGGCGGCGTGAGTGAATCATTTTATTGCACCCCCCTCCTCCACTGTCTTCCCCATAACATGAGCGGGGTAATGATAAACTTGTAGTTTCCTCCAACCACAACTAAAATGGATGGATGAGGGTAGACAAATTTCAATTTAGTTTTTCATCCAAAGAAAGAATAATATGACTTGAGAAAGTGGGAGAGGGAATGTGAGAATTTCATGGGGGTTCACATCATGCCAATGAACATGGAGATGGTAATGATGAGCTCCATATTTGGTTATGAGAGACTGGGTTAATCACATTAACTTGTAGCCTGAGGGCATCCCAAGAATGGAGGGGAGTAGACTAATATTGTTTTAGAATTGTACGAGGAATGATGGATGATATAATTATTTATCTAAACTTTCTAATGAATGATATTGTTGATGGAAACACATTTTCAACTTTTATTTTGGCTTCAAGGACAACCACAAAACTACGTACAACACGAGAAATGAAATGACGAGAGAAACAATGTGGTCTGGGGCATACAACAAGAGAGAGATTATTTGAAAAAGAAAAAAATTTAACGGGGGGATTTTTTTATATACTCATTCATAGTTTCTAAAGTATTCACAATTTTTTACTCTCATTCTTGTTCAAATCACGACCACAATGATGAGCTTGTCAATGAAATATTATTAAATATAATGTTGTACTAAACCCGGGACAAAAGACTACAAGGTCCTCATACAATAAACTACAAAAAATCCTCTCTTTTTTTAAAAAAACAACACATTTTTATTTTCCTTTCACTCCCTAAGCTTTCCCTTCACATGGGTGACTCGACTTTCCTTGAGTTTGAGTCTGTTTGTCACGTTCTGTCTTTAACGAGTCAAATCCCGGGGATGGAATATTGAAAGAGCATTGTGAACTGGGCCATAATGTTTTTGTAAAATATTTGAGGGGGGATGCATAGTGAGATTGATTGAGTGAATGGGGAATTGACGCCCCCCATGTCTGTATCTGTATAAAAATGTACAGAGGATGATTATAATACAAATCGGGGTTATGGTGGGAACCACCCGGATTACAAATGGCAACTCTTTTCTCTCTGATGGTCAATTCATAAGGAGATTTGTGAGTCAGTGGGGGTGTGGAGGGATAGAGAGAGAGAGACAAGATTGAGGATGTGATCTGGAAAAAGAAACGGAACATTTCTGTGGCATCATCATCATCTCCTTGAATGTCTTATCGGGGAAGTTTTTCCTTGTGCATGTTTATATTTGTAAAAAATCATCATGTTGTGGAGAGAGAAATTGACGCTACTTTCTGCACTACGTGACCCAAGGTTGTTGGTTGGATGGAAATTGTGAAGTTCAACAAGAAGGTTTTCTCTCATACATAATGTATAACTACCGGAAATATTATTATCCGTTTTATTCCCTCTCTTTATTCCACATTGAGGTACTTTTCTGGTGAGATCAAAGGGATGACGTTCTCTATCATACAGTCACAAGTATAAAACTCTTCACAAATTCCAACATTTTTCTTTACTTATTCCCTCCACATCCTCCCATGCCCTTCACCACTTTTTCAACATATTCTATTTCCTTTATCTAAGATTCTACTGGAATTGCTTACCAAATCCTCTCTCGTTTTATTTTATCTCAAAGTAACTTAATTTTATTCTAAACTAATTAAAAATGAACCCAAAACACATTGAAATTGTCAACTTGTCACTGGCATCCCTAGACACGTAATATAACAGTTTTTTTTAAAAGGGCAACTAACAAACTAGTCAGAGTAGAATTTGTAATGAAAAATAACTCAATGAATTTAAAAAAAGAATTAAGAATATTAGAAACTACAGAGAAAAAATACAATTTGAGATGAGCCAACTCCCCAATTGGTTTTTTTTGGGTTAAATTCTTCTCATGGTGGGTGGGAATTTGTGTGGAAGGGCTGAAAGTTTTGTGCCTTGAGATTTTGATACATTTATTCCAGATTTATGGCATATGTACATACATACACATGATATTATGAGAGAAAGAGAGATGAAGGCTTAAGAAAAAATTAGTGGGGACCCAGCAATTACTCCTTTGGGGAAATCCCGTGTATAATTTCTTTTTGTTTGAAACATCACAAGAAAAATTCTAATACTTTTGTTATGAAGGATTCCTCTCTCTCTTTTTTTGTGGCTCTTATTTTTTTTATAACGATAGAAAGCACTACAACTTGTATCTTCTATTACTTTCTCTCATGTCCTCACAAACCGCTTTCATTGTCTTAAGATTGCATCTTTCATCCACTTTAGTCCCCCGCCCTCCCCCAACTATCGCCACTCACCACAAACAAGGATAATGAAAGAAAATGTTTCTTACTTTTTTTTATTATCCGCTTTCTCTCTCTCTCTTTCTCTCTTTTGTCCCTTTTCTCCAATATTTCTCTTGTTGTTTTTTTTCCCTCGAGTGGATAATGGGATGCAATTATTGTACAAAAAAAAACTATGGAATTGTCAAAGCCTCCATACTGTGGGATTGTCACCCGCCATTGTGTACTCGACTTTGATGACTTTAATTTAGTGATGACATCTTAATTTTGATGCCCCTTCTTTTGGAGAACTTTAAATGATTATCTCATAATTCTCATCCAATGAAACGTGACAGGGCGATTACACACACTTGAGAAATTGCTCCTTCCAGCAATGAAAGTGTTTGTCCAATGGGAGGGATCGATGGGGTCATCTCAAGTGGAAATGTATTTCATATTACTTATTTTGCGTGGATCATGTCCAATTGTGGGAAGGCACACGAGGGAGACGGACCAAGGTCGAAGAATAAAAAAAAATTTGACAATGTGTCCCTTGTGAAGTGGTTCTCCCGCATTTACTTGATAATTGAAATGGGGGAAAGGAGGATATTTTTATCGGATGTGCCTACATTCAAGATTGAGGCTCTTTTCATAAAAGTACATGTTAGCACTCTTTTTTATGTACTTTGGCTCCCACGCACGTCTCTCCACTTCTTTACAAAGACCACACGTATCATTCCTTGGCCAGCATGATCAGACAAAACCACCAATTGATTTGATTATCTTCCTCCCTCCTACGAACAGAAGAGGCGAGTCGTGCTTGCAAGAATAAATTCTTGAGAGGACGACGGCCATAATTATTATTGACTGTTAAAATGAACCCTTTGTTAGGTTTTTTATGTTTTAAAATTTTCTTTTTTAAATTTGCATTAACTTTTATTCCTCCCCAGTACAAGATAACATAAATTAACCAAGTTAATTTTATGACGTGGAATTGTTTTCAAGTAATAAGTTGTAGTCTTTTTTACTGCCTTGACGGCTAAATAAATTATGGGGGGAAAAATAATAAAAGAGACTTAAAGTGGATACCTTGTACATAATATAATTTTAAAGATATTAAAGGTGAATCTTCAAGCTGGAGGGAGGGAGAATTTTGAGGGGGGGAAAGATAATGGCAGTTTGTAATGTTCAACATGGGAATTTACAGTCTAATTTAATGTCTTGTATAAAAAAAGCTGTAGGCCCATTTTTTTGTATGTTTTTTTTGAGAGACAAGTTGTAACTGTTAGAATACTTTTTTTCATGCCTGAATTGTGTATCAGTTAACCTCCACAATTTTTTTTGTCCTTCCTGTCCAGGATGTACACACAAATTCATTCTTAAAAAAGGGAGATTACAATGGGAGCATATGGACTGGAATGAATTGCATTTGCCATTATTAAATTTTTTGCCATGTCTTTCAAGTTCAATAGACCTTTCTGTTGAAATTGGGGAACAAAATTAATACTAATTTTTGTAAAATTGATTTTTTATTTGTGTAGGCCTGCTTACTCTGTTTAAGTGTATGGAGAAGCACGCAAGTATCAGCATCAATCCCACCTCTACCTCTGAGTCACCAGAAAAATGATAATCTTACTCCCAAAATTGTCCATGAGCCAGGAAGCAGGAGCAATTTCAACTCTAATTCTCATGTACTACAGTCAACCGGACATCCTGACCTGTCAGGCAATGTCAAACAGCCAGGTAAAGGTCATCATCGTGACTCTTCATGTGCATTGATTGTATTACATTTACTAGAAATTATATTAAAGCGAGCCATTAGTCAGCGTCAAATGGAGATTTTTTTTCAACTTTCTCTTTCGTCTATTTACTTGCATAGACTTTCTCTTCAAGATTGTTCGGATTTGGATTCTTTGTACAGTTGAACTGAAATGAAAAATTTTTTTTTGGGCTAGAGGTCGACCATTCAAGCCACGACTCAACTCAACTTTATTCTCAATAAACTGAATAACTTATTCAATGACATGTGCACAAGTTATGTTAAAAAACTTGTGAGATTTTATCCAGAGTTTTTCTTTCAAATCCCTCAGCCTACTCTTTCTTTGGAATGACTAGACTCCATGACAGATAACTAGTACATTATACTAGCTAATCAAATTGGATTAGCTTGCATTATAAAAAAATCTTCAAAGTTTCTTAATACGTCTTTCAATGAATTACTTCCCAATTTTGACACGACACAAAAAAGAGAAAAGTCAAATTTTCAAATGTGAACAAAGATTGAATGAGTTTGACAGTTCCAATGGCATGAGATAACATTTTATTTTATGCACATTTCAATTTGTAGTGAATACTTTTAAGTTTTTTAAATTAAGTAAATGACACCATCGACTTATCTCTGCGTAGTCAATTTTCTGAAATTAGAAATATTTTTAGGCTTCACAAGATTCAATTTGGTAATTTTTTTTGAATCACACGAAATTGCACATGACATGAAAATAGTCAGAAGTATCTCATGTAATTATGAATTACGGCTTAAATATTGAGAATTTGAAACTAATGTATTGTTTGAAATTGTACAGATCTCAAACAATCGACTATGTGGATGAATAGAATGAAGAGAACACCAACAGGATTCACAGCAAGGGGAATGCACGAGGATATTTTTGATCGAGGTAAAATGAGTTTAGTGTCTTAACACCTGTAATTATTTTTTTATGATCATAAGTTTTGCTGTTATAATATTGTGTCCTCTTTTGATAGATTTTGGAAGATTTTCACCGGTGAAAAGAACTCAGAAACGGAGACCTGAAGCCGATTCGGCTGGATTCTATGGTGACACATTCAGTGGAGGTTTTGGGGAATTTGAGACAATGAAACGAGCTCTCCCTTACCTGGTTCGTCTTTCATTCATTCATTCATATCCTTACAATCATTTCTGATGGTTGAGGTTCTATAAAAAAGTCTATTTATTTCCAAAAAAAGATTTGTAAATTATGTTTACGTGACTGACACACAGACCTTGATTTCTTTCTTGTGTGCCCCCTCCCACTTTATTACAAAAGTCTCAATCGTTCTTGATTTGGAAGGGAGATTTTGGGGCTTTTCCCCAGTCATTTGTAAAACAGGAAGAAACTTCTCCAGTGTCAAACAAATATACTTTAGATTATAGTGCACCATTACAAAAAAATGGGGATCATGTATTCCACACTCGCGTCTAATGTATTTTTCAAAAAATGGATATTATTCATACTGTACCTCATTTATAATGTAACTTTATAAAGTGATTCACTTTGTAGGCTGACAAAAGGTTAAGTACACTGATAAAACGACGACCAGAAATGGGTGCTCACGGCTTTCATGGAGACACGTTCGCACAGGTTAGAATTTTGTTTTACATTTTCAACATATTTTGTCCACTTTGAGACATAAAACGTGACCAAGTTTCTCCCACTCAATTCCTTGATCTATCCCCGATTCAAAATTGTGTACATGTACTTAAACTACTTTCTCCTTGTTTTTTCAGGGTTTCGGTGAATTTGTAAGTTTTTGATTGTGATGACTATCATTAAATTCCTATAATTTGTAATAGTATGGATTAATGGTTTTAATTTTCTTGTTTTTGACAAAAGGACACGATGAAAAGGAACTACCCATACAATAATTGGGTAGACAATACAGTGGAGAAGAGGAAACCAGAGTCGTCATTTCATGACAAAGACGTATTTACTAATGGCTTTGGAGAGTTCAATACGATGAAGTGAAAATAAAAAAAGAAAAGCATTCAATTAGATATGATTGCTCTTAAAATGGCATTGGCTACATTACCTTACTCTATCAAACCTAATTCCTCTTCATCCAAAAACAAAATTAATTCATTAAGAATATCAATTTCAACTTTTCTTTTCTGTCCTAATCTTATAGCGAGTGTTATATGTCTTTAAAAACTGTTAGTAATTTTAAATTTACGTACGTATGAATGGGACTACAATTCTTCGTACATTTTCCTCATTAAGTTGTCTCATCATTCAAGGATATACTACAAGTACCCCCTATACAAAGTTGAAGAAGAATTAATAGTAAGCACGTTATACGTTCAAAGATGAAACTACATCATATTATGCATTACATAAAAACATATATATAAAATATATTCTACGGTCGACTGCAATGAAGAATCAAGAAATTTTATGTCCGTTATTTAATTATGTGAATACAATGTAAATAATTTAAGTTTGCACATCTTATTGAACGTCATTCATTATATTAGATAATCATATTATTATTATCAATTAATAGAATAGTAAATATTTATGAATTGTACATTGTATAGAAATATTATAATAACAGAAAAATTATTAAAGTGTACTGCACTTATTATATTATTATAATTGCATTATTGACTGTATATTCTAATAACAATATAATCACTGTTCACTCTTGGCGTCTCTGATAAAAATTTAACTCTAATTTTGGTCACATCATTCAATTCATCACTTGGTGACATCTGTCATTACTGATGACTGGGGTGAACCAGATCTTGATCTTGACCCTGACGGAGAACGGGACCCTGAAGGTGATTTGGAATTACTTCGAGATCTGAAAAAAGTTGACAAATTAGACTCCCTTCATTTTCATAAATATTACTTGGTCACATTGCTCAGTACACGTTGGAACAACAGTGTCTCTCATATCAAAAAAAATCAGACTCAAAATTCAATCATGATAAAATTTGAACAGTTTTAAATAGATAGAATAGAGTCATTTCTTAATATATTTTTACCTTGAAGGTGAGCGGCTAACAGAACGAGAAGGGCTCCTTGATTTTACACGAGAATCAGCCGGACTTCCGGATCCTGATTTTGCCCGAGAGCCCGAACGACTCCTTGACCCCGATTTTGCAGGAGAGCCAGAGCGACTTCTCGACCCCGATTTTGCAGGAGAACCAGAACGACTCCTTGAACCCGATTTTGCCCGAGATCCAGAGCGACTCCTTGATCCCGATTTTGCCCGAGATCCAGAACGACTCCTTGACCCCGATTTTGCCCGCGATCCAGATCGACTCCTTGACCCCGATTTTGCAGGAGAACCAGAACGACTTCTCGACCCCGATTTTGCCCGAGATACAGAGCGACTTCTTGACATTGATGACGAAGATCTCGACTTGCTTGACTTTGATCCCGATCTTCAATAATCACAAAAAATTGATGTCACCGTAAGTTTAAAATAATAAGTGGACGATAGGAAGAAATAAAAAAAAAGACTTACCGAGACCGTGAGCCTGAACGTGATTTTGAACTGGATTTACTCCTCCTCCTCCGTGCTTTTGGAGACCCGGATGATCGAGATGAACCTGATTTAGATCCAGAGCGAGATCGGGATCTGGAACTGGATTGGTCTCTTATTACATTTCCTCGTTTCTTTGCCACTACTTTGTCTTCACCGCCAGACTCATCTGAATCTGATTGAATGACACGTTTCGTTTTGCTTCCTTCACCCTCATCACCACTAGCATCACTTGCAACCCTATGACAAGTAGACAAAACATAATCATTGGTTTATAGTCTGTTTAATATAGAAAATCCATGTGTTTACAAGTAAATGGCTTGTGTAATGTCTGAAATTTTTTTGAATTATTATATTAAGTGGACACATACCTGACACTTTTCCGACCTTTACGACCACCGTCATCAGAATCACCAGATTCTTCTGAAGTAGAAATGGTGGCTTTTGAGACAATCTTTCGTCGTTGTTTAGCTGTGAGACCATCATCTCGATTAACTTCTTTAACTTTCTTTCCTTTCTTTCCACCTTCTTTTCGACCACCCTTTTGACGTCGGCGACCACGACCTTCGTCATCTCCTTCTCCTTCTCGTCGTGCCTTCTTCTTTCTGGGTCGAGGTTCATTTTCATCACCTGAACGACGTCCACCCCCAGAACCGTCAGAAATGAAATCATCCTCTTCCTTCTTACGTCCTCGTTTCTTGTGACCACCCTTTGCTTCCGGTGGGGGTTCAACAAATAAAAGAGCATTTTTGGTTTTTTCTTTAAATTCTTCTCTTTTTCTCATCATTTCTTCATAGTCTTTCTTTTTACGCTCATCAACAATTCGTTGTTCTTCAACTTGTCTCTGTCTAAAAGCCTCTCTTTCCTCCTCTTGTTTGATCCTCAACTGCTTCTCTTCCTCATCCAACTTTCTAGCTCGAGCAACATGGTACTGTGCTTGAGATAACAAGTCTTGACATTGTTGAGCTTCTGCTGCAGCTTGTCCCAAATCATAGCGTGTTCTATCTCCATTAATGGACAGATATTGAAAATATTTATGGGCTAATCCTAATTCATGTACAGCTGATAATACTAATTGCAGAGTTGATTTTTCATCTCGGAGAATTTGTGATGCTAGCCTTTGTAATATTAATGCTAAATTGTACAAGATCATAGTGTCAGTGGGAGCAGTTCGTCTCGCCTAAAAATCAAATGAATTAAACATTTGCATTACAGTTATTTTTGTCACATGAACAATTTAAATCATATAAAGTGTACATTAAAACAATGTACAATGCCATTTGTATGTATGTACTATGTACGATGTTGAAACCTACTACTTATGTACCAAACACTGCTTAGTCGTATGTAATTTACCTTTAAAAGAGCCAGTTTTGCCTCTCTTAGCTTTCCACTCTTGAAATAGGCTCTTCCAAGGTATTGTAATATTTCAATATGATGGTATTTAAAAAATTTCCTCGTACAGTTCTCGTACTGTAAACATTTTAAAAGAATCGATTGTAGGAAGTTCATACTATGAACGAAGTTTATATGCAACGTTTTTTTTGTGGTAAATAGAATTTAAAATGTCTTTTTTTCTTACCATTTGTATGGCACTAACATACTGCTTTTGTTCCACATAAATGTGAGCAATATTTAACCAGACATCACTAAATTCTGCTGTAGCTTCTCGAACTTGAGCAAAAATATCTCTAGCTTCATTATACGAACCTTTGTGTGCTAGTATAGCCCCAATACCATTGGCAGCCCAAATATTTTTCGGATCATTTCTTAATACCTGACAAAAGAAAATGAATGAGTACAATATTGTTATAATTCAAATTATGATTCCGATTCACTTAAAAAATGCTTGTCATTCGTTCAGATCTTAAAAAAAAACTTTATGAAACTATTTTAAATGAATACCTGACGATATATAGCAATGGCACGATCTTGATGCCGTTTTTCCTTATCCTTATCACGACTAGGAGTGTGTAATGTCTGCAGCCATACATTACCTAGTGCAATTAATGAGTAAGCATCGTGCTGGGTTGCCGAGTTCTACAATTGAGAAATAATTATACACTTTAAAATATTTCCGAGAATCTAAATAATAAAGGTAAAATATAAATGAAAATGTATGAGAATAAAATCTTCATATTTTACCTTTAGAATGCGTTCGAATTTCTTTTGACCCGGACCCCATTCAAATTTGCTTAAATGTAAATTTCCAATTAATGTCCATGCATCAGGATGTTCGTTACTAGTTTGTAGAGCATCTTTGAACCAGTCAGAGGCTTCATAGATTTGTCCTTTATCACGTGCCATACATCCTAATCTTAAATAGCCTGCAAATTTGGAATTTCATTTTAGATTCACATTTTCTAATGAAAGAATCGTGAAGTAAAATATGGACAAACTTTTATGTAATTTGAAATAAAAAAAAAATTACGCTACTCACAATCGACATAATTAGGATGTTCCTTGAGAATATGTTTGTACAGTCTCTCAGCCTCTCCATAATTACACATTGCTTCATGTAGTCTAGCCAAATTATAAGATGTGGTAATGGCAATTGAGTTGTGGTAATGTGCTTCAGCTTTCTCAGACTCCTGCTGTGATCGTCTCAAAGCCTCTTCAAAATTTTGAAGTGCTTCGGTATAATTCCCTAATCTAAAATTTATAAAGGTTAAACAGTAAATACAATTGTATACATTTTTCAAAACAATAATTTGCATTTAGTATACTATGTACTTTTAATTTTCATATGCCATTATTTTCGCATTTTATAAATAAATAAATAAACACATACCTATAATGGACTGAACCAATATTATTATGAATTTCTGGAGGTATAGGCACACCAACTTTATCACGAAATAATCGCAGTGCGGTCATATAAGACTTTAGACAATCATTGAGGTCACTCTGTTCAAGAATTTGTGCTAACTCAACCCAAGCTTCAACATCTTCTGGTTCTCGAGCTGTGACTTTACGAAGATAATCTTTAGCCACATCTCGTTTAGTTTGACTCGTTCCTTGAGCGTATAATGATCCCAAAATTTTCATGGTTTCATAATTTTCGGGTTCAACTTTAAGAACTTTTTCGAAGCATTGAGCCGCCTAGGAAAAAAATAAGTCAATTATTCATTGTAATTTACACATAAAAATTTCAAAACTAGTTGGTCTCTACAAGTACTTAATATTTACATGTAGTTGGTGAAAAAAAACAAAAACTAACTATAAAAACTCACATTTTCACTGTCTCCCCTGTACACATACATTTGACCAAGGCCAAAGTGAGGTAAAACAAAACCAGGAGAAGCAAATTGAGTGGATTGGTAATAATACTGGAAGGCTTGATCATAATCTTTCTGTGTTCGTCAAATTGACATAAATCAAAACATTTTGATACAATTAATAATTCCATCAATGAGTGACTCTTGTTGATAATGTATAATTAAATACAAGACTTACTTGAATGTGAAAAGAACGAGCTAGTTGGTAACAACTCTCTGCACGCATGGCTTCATTTTCTGTATTATGAAAAGCATGGAGGGCCAAATGTTGAACCTTTTGAAAATCTCGTTTGAAGAAAAAATGATCAGCTAAATGATTTAAAACCATGGGATTTGTGGGATCCACACTATAGGCTCTGGAAAGAAGTTGAACACCTAGAATATAAATATGTATGTAAGTATAACTTGAATTTGAATGTCTATGTATTTTGTAACTATTTTGTTTGATACTCTTAGTACTGCCTTGCAAATGAAAATCACAAGCAGGTGGAAATATCACTATTGATTTTCTCCTCACATTCAAAAAAAAATTTTGAAATATATTGAAATTTGTCTAAAACTAAAATTCTAGACACGTCAATCACAGGAGAGGTGCTATAAATATTTTTGCAAACTTTACCATTAAAATCAATAATAACTTTACTAATATTAATTTTTAACTAATATCTACTTATACTAAATATTAAGATGAACTAGAAGGCAAAATTCACTTGTACGGAACTCAACTAAAATATTATGTCTGTAATTTAATGTAATGGAACTAACCTTGTCGAATAGTATCTCGACTTTTGTTGTTCATGAAATGGACAGCCATTCCAACAAGGGCACCCGTACATTTTGGATTTAACTCCAGTGCTCTTTCAAATGCCAGTTCAGCCTTCTCCTTGTTACCGAGTCTCATATAACAATGACCCAAACCCACTCTAATCTCGGCTGGACAAAGTGGATTTGTACGTAATGCTTTCTTGTAAAATGCAAGAGCACCTCTATACTCCTATAAATAAATAATAAAAACACATTGACATATGATCTACGATGTAGTTGAAAGATACAAAGAAAGGCTAACCACACACATTCCATTGTATAATATAATATGTACCCAAGAATTTACAAGAAAAAGCTATTGTATAAAAGTTATTAATAAATAGTGCACTGCAAAGTGCAACTTACTTTTTTGTTGAAAGCAATACATGCCTTTCCTAACAACGCCGGAATACAAGAAGTCATTTGACCGAGGACAAAATTAAATTGAGCATCAGCTTGTTCCATTTTGTCTCCTTCCAGTAAACAAAAGAATGCACGACCCAAAAGATGGTTTTGATCGTACATGATGATTTTATCGGCAGTCGTGTAGAGTAGTGTTGCCTTATTGAATAACTCTCGTCGTTTTTCTTTAACCCGTTCCTTATTTGCTTTCTTGACATAGTAAGCTGCTAAACTGTCCAGTATTTTCATTTGATCCTTCTCACTATCCTTATAATTTTGATTAGCCTCTTTCCGGGCAATTTCAATAATTTTAAGGAATTCTTCATCTTTGCCCTGTCTGTAGTACTCCAACTAATGATGTGAACAAAACAAATCAAAATTGTATCTCTTGCTTCATAATTAATTTTTATGACTACATCTGTAAAGTGACGTGTATAATTCTTACGGCAATTGAGAACCAGGTACTAATGGGTGCATTTTCTTGTTTTAAAATGTTAAGAAGTTCAGTGTAAGACTCTGGAAGTTGATTCGCAGCAATTTCAATAACCTGTGAACATGTAAACATTAAATATTTGTGTGCTTACTTGGCTAATAAAAATATATAATATAAAAGACGATATTCAAGAAATAGAACATTACCTCATCTGGAGAATCCCGTAAAGGGATCTCAATTACACCAGGGGACTGATGTTGATAAAACATGATGAAAAATTAACTAGGAATGAAGTTTATTGTAAAATGTTATCGGCTTTCACCTTGTCACAAAATGATCACCGCATTCCAGCTAACACACTTGATAAACAACTTGGTGAACCATGTAGTGTCAATTTTATTTTGTCAAACTTTAAAGATGATTACCCTGTCATGCAACTTAAAACTAATGTACAAGATCACACCCTACAAATAAGAAATAAATATAACTTTTTTCTTTACTCTTAATGGCGACGCGAAATTCGAATCTACCACAAATCCAAGTATGACTGTCGGTACTCTAATTATTTATGTATGCACCTGTTCAATTATTTAGAGTATGAAATTAAAATCCAGTAAGTAACTATATTGTCTCATGAATTAATAAATGATACTAAATTGATATTGAGTACAATTGTAAAGTCTTAGAGTTTTATTAAAGACATTTCATTAAATTGATGGTCACTTGAAACTTGAACATTATACAAAAAAAGTATAGAGCTCAGGCAACAAGGGCAGATGCTGTACTGGATTCGTACTTCCTGTGAACAAAAATAAACGAGAAAGCAAAATTAAAAAAATATATCGGTAATATATTTGTAGTACATTTTGTTCGTCTTCTATTTAATAAAAATGCATGAATTAAAAAAACTATCTCACCAATTAGGAGCCAAAACTCTCTTCGTCTTGTAGTAACGAGCTAACCGATGAATTCTTGACTCAACCAGAATTAAACGAAACTTGGAGTCTTTATCTTTCCTGCAAATATATAAAAAGAAGAGAATTTAATTAATGAAAGGGACAAAAAACGTCATTAATTTGACTAATGAATAAAATGTGACATTAATTTTACCTGTTACGTTCCAAGTGCTTTCGGATGGAAACTGCCTTCTTGATCAAAAAGTAAAGGTCCTCGGGAATGTCAGGAGCCAAGCCCTTTGCCTTCAAGATACGCAATATTTTACTACCAGTAACGAATCTTACTTGGGCAACTCCATGAGAATCCCTAAGAATACCACCTATAAAAAAATACAAAAATTCAATATGATTAGCATTTTCTTTGTCATTTACTCTTTCAAACCTTCAAAATTATAAGTCACTATCATGAAATGTTTAGTTTTAATAGCTTTTTTGAAAAAAGTTGTGGATTGAGTACTGGACTTTCTTACCGATTTTTGATGGCATCAGACCCTTCTTTGCAAGCATATAAATTTGATCCTTGACATCCTCTGGACTTTGTTTAAGCCATGTTGGTACTCCACGACGATACGGTAATGCTGACTGGGAAATACCCTTCCTGCAAAAAATAAGTAAACCAAAATTGAAAAACTTTGTTAAATTACACACACAATCCTATACAAAGGCATGGACAGCCAACAGCATGCCGGATTTGCACCAATTTTACAAAAGTTGACTACGACCCCTCAAACTCAGTCCTTTGGTCAAAAATGAAAATGGAATATAAAACGGAAATTTGTACTGACCCTGGTGCGTGCATACGACCCATCTTGATAGCTTTTTTCCCAAAATAATTCAATAAAGATCAAAATTACGAAGTAAAATTCGACAATTCGGCCGTGGAGATCGAAGTATGAGAGACTTCCCGTAGATGGCGAGGGGTGCCGGATTCTTGAACTCGCAGGCAGTTCTATTGATTTGGCTTTTGTATATTATGGAACGACACCTGATAATAAAATTATTATTTGATCACATTAGTAAATGCGATTCATATTTGACAATTCCTAGTTGTTTAATTTAACTGCAAGTTGTGCGAGTATATGGATACTCACTTGTGAGATCTTGTGTTGGAGTCGAGATGGGCTCTACCTAAAATAGTGTAGACCCAATTAATATAATACTCTCTTGATTTCAGAGACAAAAATATTTACAAAGTAACTGTTGTCGGTATTTTAGTTTATTTATTTTATTTATTTGACCATCATTGAGATGGAAAATGAGGAAGAAAATGTTGGAGTACCTACTGAGGAAGAAGAAGGATCAGAGACTGATTGGAGTAACTCTCATTTTTTATTATTCCTAAAAATATTTCTCATTATGACATTATCATTGAAGGAAGAGAGAAGGTTTTTTCTATTGACTCGAAAAAATGAACACAAATAATTTTATATTTAAACTTAATTTTTTTTTGTAATTATGACAGGTGATTTAGAGGAGGACAAGGGTAAATCAGATCTTGTGGATGATGATCAAGGAGATGAGTCAGATTCCAACGACTCCGTTTCAGAGAATGGAAGTGAAATGGTGTCGTCGGATGACAGTGACGGGATGTCAGAAAAATGTGCAATATGTTTACAAAAATTCTTGGGTCAAGAAATTGGGACTCCTGAAACTTGTGAACATCATTTTTGTCTAAAGTGTATAACCGAATGGTCGAAGGTAACTCAATCTTTCAATCTTGTATCCTCTACAAAGTTTGTAGTACAAACTTGATACTTGAACAGAATAGGTAGTTTATTAATTTATTTTTAATTCAAAATATCATTTTGTGTACAACAGAAAGTTGCTACATGCCCTGTTGATCGGAAACTTTTTCCGGCCATCTTAGTCAAAAATGAACTTTTTGGACAAGTTGTTCGTATACAAGACGTAGATTTTGGAAGTGCACCAAACACAACAACAGATTTTGATGAATATGATCCTGACCCAACTTAGTAAGTTATTGTGATTACACTATCACATACATTCTATTTTTCTTGATATGATCAACTTGATAAGATCGTCAAAATATATGTAAGCTGGGTTATACAACGTACAAAGGATTGCTAGAACTTTTAGAGTGGACAGTTCTATACAAATTAATAATTCATGTACATATGAGCAATGTCTAACTTGTATTTTTTTTGTTCTCCTTTCAGCTGTGAGATTTGTGGTCATTGTGATAGAGAAGATAGGCTTCTTTTATGCGATGGGTGTGATCTTGGCTATCATTTGGAATGTTTGGATCCCCCAATGGACCATGTTCCTATTGAAGATTGGTATTGTTCTACCTGTCAAGTCCAATCTGCTGCGGTAAGAAATAACTTCATAATGTCTATAGACATTTGTCTATTTCAGATAAGGTTCATGAATTAATTATTAAAATTGTTGTACCAATTGTTTTTTTTACAATATGTAGGATGTGAGTCCAGGCTCTTCACAACGGCCTAGTAGAAGACAATTGAGGCTACCAAGAACTGGACAGAGTAGAAGAATTTTGGAAAGTATTCGCCGTTCAACGTATCAAGTTGAAACTTCATCCGTACGTTATTCATCGTTGCTTTTTTAAAAAACATAGTTTTAAGTTTTAAAATCACCTTTGTCTTAAAAATATAGTCGTAGATTTTACGTTTTCATGAGAAAATAAATATTAATTTAATACCTACATGTAAATTATAGGTTGAAAATAATACACCGACTAGAACTGTTAGAAGAAAAAGAACAACAAGGAAAGCTAGTGGTCGTAAAACTAAAAGAGGTTCAAAGAGAAGAAAACTTAAGAGTTCAGGTACGAAAGGGAAACGGAGATCCAAGAAAGGAAGAAAAAGTCGTGTTGTATCTCGACCTTCAACAACACGAGCTAGACTTGCTCATCAACTCGGAATTTTACCACCTCGTCCAGGACAAGTCTATGTTGGATTACCAAGATGCCGTGCTCCGGTGTCACAATCTGCTCAAAGCTCCTCATCTTCCTCTTCCCTTCATAATTTACGATATCAAGCTGGCATCACTCCATTGAGAATTTATAGTACTTCCGAAGATCTTGCTGACTATTTAGAATCTTAGTAAGTATATCATTTTTTATTTATTTAAATATCCGATGACTGTGTCACATTTGATTGACTTTATACATGGAAAAATGTGATGTTGCACATTTGTTAATGTTCTTTTTGTTTCTAATTGCTACTATAGTTCTGATGAAGAAGGTTCAGTCGGAGTAGCAAGGGTACAAGGTATTCACCGTCTAGGAAATCCTTGTAAACGTACGTATACTGTTCATATTAAAAACATCAAAATACTAATCTTTTTAAATTAAAATTTTAAAATGGCCTCGAGTCTTTTTATGCGTACATAAGTGTAAATAGTATTTTTCGCATTTCATGCATAAATTTTTTATTAGAAAAAAATTCACTTTTCAATATTTAAAACTAAAAGTAGTCAATCAACGGTTTAAAAAAAACGAACAAAATAATAATGATTGATATTTATTTTTTATTCTCTAGCTTCAATTGTAAATACAGCTCGATCCCATTTATTTGAAGCAGCTCAGGCGTCTTCCAGTCCGGATATATTGGGGCCTATTTTAAATAATCAAATCATCATGTTCACCGATCGCAACATTCATATTAAACGAGATGGAACGTTGGTCCCATCAATAACTCCTACTCAATCAACCAATCCTCCTCCTACATGTCCTCCTCCGTCGGTTGTAACAGCTGGATCTTCACCTTCACGACGAAATTCTCCGAAACTATTAGCTCATAATCATATTAATACCACGACGACAACGACTACGTTTAATTTTAGTCGTAATTCTCGTCGGAATTTGGGAGACTTGAGGGTACCTAGTGCAAATAATAATATTTTGAATACTCCTTTAAATTCATATCCATCTTTATCAACGGACAACACGGGTGCAAGACAAGTTCCAATCTCACCCAATTCAAATGAGTCATCAACAGGCACATCATCATCCTACAATTCTAGCAATAATAATAATAATGATTCTACGAATTCATCATCTACTGCTGCCAATATTAAAGATGGAGATAATACTTCTTCCTCACAACAAGGTAGTGTATGGAACTCAAATTCTCATGGAAGTGACTTGTACAGTGGTCAGAATATTAGTGGACCACCGGATCAGGACCCTAGTAAGGCCTATGAAAATTATTTGTACTCAAATAACAAGGCCAACAACAATATGAAGTCTTCATCTGAAAATTCAGATAAAAATAAATCAAATGCTAGTGGAGGATCAAGTAGTGGGACTAATGAAGTCCCTGAATCAAAAGATAATGAGCACAATGACGATGATGAAGAATACAATATATATAGTGACATTGAGGAGGATGTAGGGAATGATGAGAATCATGAAGGATTCATACCAGCAACAGCAACAACAGTAAAACCTGTAGATTCAGGTGATGTAGGAGGGGCTGGTAGTAGTAGTATCAAGGAACGAGGAGGAGATAGTGATTCTGAAATGGTGATTGATGATGACTATCGAGTAGGAATGATTACAAGCAGAGAGCGTGGGTCTCACAGTAGTGTAGAGTCTCCTGCTTTGAGTGAAGATACTCTAACGATGAATACACAAAAAGATGTTGACCACAATAAGAGCTACTCTCCCGAGTATTTGCCTTCACCAACCTCAATCCCTCTGCCAGACTCTCCACCACCTCTCTCAGATGAAGATGACGATGAAAGAGCCGCCAGACATTGTGATCCACTCCTTGTTATTAGTTCTCCAGAGACAGATAGTGACTTTGAGCGGGATACGAGTTGTCCTTCGAGGGCCAAGTATGATCCCTCCCAACCACTAACATCAAGTGACGAAGAGGAACATAGTATTAAATTGACAAGAATAAGTACTCCAAAAAAGAAAAAGAGTCGACCTCAAACTCAAAATAAAGCAGAGACTGTCAAGTCGTCATCATCTAAACCAGCTGCTACAAGTAGTGAACGAGCAAAAGTAGCCGTGACACCACCATGTAAGCCACCACCTAAAGTTAAAGCAATAGTAGCAGCTGAGGAAGAGGAGGAGGAGGAAGAAGAGGAATTAGATGTAGACTTGAATTCTATTCCTATCCCTCCCATGCCAACTACTCAAGAAGACTATACACGGAGACCTACAATTCAATTTTCTATTCCTACTCGTCATCGACTTCTCCCTATTAGTTCACTAATTAAACGACAAAAGGGGGTGATGAGAAAGGAAACCAAGGGCGGAAATACACTAAGTTTTTCATCAGAAATTTCAAAAGCATTTGGAGAGGAAAAGATGGATGAGTCTGAAGAAGAATCAAATCGACTGGATGGACAAGAGTCTAGAGTCTCTCTAGTTGCTGAGATTTTTGGGTCTGATGATGAAAATGAAGAGGATGAACAACAACAACAACAATCAATAACAAAGAGCAGTAGTACCACTACAACACTGGAGGACACTCAAAATATGGAATCAACTATAGCAGGATCAGCCTTACCAAACAGTGCAATAGAAAATGTATTACCAGCTGATTTACAGGGACCAGGTCAATCTACAAATGATTATGTGATTGGTCCTTTGGACTCTTGTCGTTGGAAAAAGAGTGTTGTAGAACAAGAAAGACATGAAGAAACGACGACGACAACAGTCAATACAGACAAGATTACTACCGGGGATCAACAAGATGTAGAAAAACTTGCTCTTCCTGCTGACGATACAAGTATAGCTGGAGAAGAGTCGGATGACTCTGTGTCTGTGTTAGAAACAATAATGAATAAAAATGTAGCCAAAAGGAAAAATACAAGAAATCATCATCATCGCCGTCGTCGTAATGTTGAGGATGATGACGATGTAGTTTTACTCAGTACTGTTACCGGTGTGACTTCAAATAAAGACAATAGGCGTGAGATTGGAAGCAGTGGTCAAACTAATCATGAAACTTCAGTATTGTTGTCCTCAAGGAGGCCTCGAACTACTACTACGACTAGTATTAATCCTACTACCCCTCCTATTGGAAGCTTGACGACTGTGGACAAAGAAAAAACTCCTGCCACTACTGTACTTGAATCAATATCAGAAGTGGATAGTGAATTTGCTGGTGACTCGAGTAGGGAAGAATTATCATCGTTGTCAGCACGAAATCGTCAAAAAACCAACAAGAGATTGGATCGAGAAAAAGACAACAATAATAAAGAAAAAGAGAAAATGAGCAAGGAAAAGGACAAGGACAAGAAGATTGTTGCAAAAAGAAAAAGATCAGCAAGTCCATTGAGTAATTGCGAAGAAGGTGAAATTGTTGACTCTCCAGAAAAACGAAGGAAAAAGAAAAAGAAAAAGACCAAAAGACGAAAGAAGAGTAAGGATAGCAAATCGTCTAGAATTGATTTTTCAGAAAAGATTCTTCCAGAAGTTGTCGTACCAGCTCATAATTCTTCTTCAGAGGATAATGCTGGAGACAATCTTGGAATTTCTTGGAAAAAACCATCAAGTTCTACAAAAGAACGAAATTATAGGTCAGTTAATATTCATCAATTAAATACTTTAATACTTTTTTGACGATGGGTAATATAAATGCACACATTTAATGTCAAGTATAAAATGATGAAAGCTTATAATAATATTATTTTTAATACATAATGTACATAATTTCTGTATTAATAATATTTGATTGTCATTTATATCCTGCAGGGATGGTAAACCTAAACCTGAGGAGAATTATTTCAAGGCAAGGGATAAAAAACATGATGCAAGTCCTCATGACCGTAGGGATAAACATAACAACCGGGACAAGAGTCCTCTTCGGGACAAGACATTTAATAGAGGGAAAAATGACACAAAACGGTCGAGACGAAGATCATCGTCCTTAGTAAGACGTAGATCATCACGTTCTAAAAGTCGATCAATTGGATGGAGATCAAGATCTAGAAGTGTCTCTAAATCAAAAATCAATGACAGAAGATTTAATTCACGCTCAAATCGTAGCTCGAGTTCAAGCAAGTCTTTCCGTTCGCGTTCCCGTTCAAGGTACATTTTCAATATATAGTGAAGCATGTTTTTTATGTCGTATAAGTTACATGCGTATTTTTCAAGTACCGAAATGTAAATTAAAATTAAAATAATATATTACCTTTAGAAGTACAAATTAGCCTAAATCAAAAAAGTGAGCAATACTTTTGAATAACAATTTATTTTTTCCCCATGTAGATCTTTACGCCACTCAAGACGACATAGACGATTATCAATTTCACCTCGTCGATCGAGATCCCTGAGTAGAACACCTGTAAGACTGAGATCACGTAGCCCACTTAAAAGAGCCCACAATAATCGAAAGAAAAGTTTGAGTAGTAGCCGCTCTAGACGGTTTAGACCAAGACAACGATCTGCATCTAGTATTTCTAGCTCAGCCTCTACAAGGAGAGATGACAGACGAAAAAAGAGAAAGGAGAAAGTACATGGAGGGGATAAATTGAAGAAGAGGAAAGAAAAGGACAAGGTTGTACGGGATGACACTAGAGAAACGTCTATTCGAGAAAAAGAAAAGGAACATGACAAGGACAAAGATAAAAAGAGACGGCGAAGAAGGAGGGAAAAGTCCGTCTCACCAGCTAAAGCAATTTTTGCAGATGGTGACAGTATTGTAGTTAGTCTCAATTTTCAAAAGGCAAATAATTCTACTAGTGGAGGAGGAAGTGGTAAAGACACTGGGTCTCCCACTAGAAATGAATCTGAAAGTGATAAGAAAAAATCTGGACGTCGTCAGAGACGTGGACGCTCAACGGACAAGGATGAGAATAGTAGTAAACCTCGCCTATTAAAGAAGACTTTATTAATTGACTTGGAGACATCTCCCATACAAGAACAAAATATTGGAGTGTCTCCCACTCTAATTGTACTGAGTGACGAGGAGCATAATGAGGAACAGTCCTCATTGACAGGGAAAGGATCAGAGAGGGGAGACATGGACTCAATGGAGATGAAGGATGGAGTTGCTGTAACAACTAGTGGTGGGGATGGGGGACCAAATGAAGGTTGCTCACCATATAGACATGGTGTTGCTGCTGACAGTACACAAATACAACAACCAAATCAAAGTGACTCCAAGATGGATGATTCTTACAATGGCTCTAATCGTACTCCTAATTCTCCCTATGAAGATCATATAAATAGTTTGACCCCTACTCGAGGTGATGCTTTAGTTACCTCGACCAGAGATTCAGAAATATGTTTACCACATGACAATGACTCTAGAAGTCCACCCACTACACCACCACCACCACTACCATTATCATCAACAGACTCAAATAAAATGTTACATCAAATTCATCCTCGATCACCACCTCCTCTGAGTAGAGTCACTTCACCCCCTCCACTCTCATCCCCTCAACAATCCTATTTATTGGATACCCGTAATAATGACACTCCCACAAATGTAACTCCATCCTCTTCGGTGTCAAATGGACAAACTTCTGGTTTAGTCGGAAAACCACTCACTGGGATTGGAAATATTCCGGGTCTTTTCCCGCCAACTAATGCTTCAGCTGTGAGTCTTCCTCCTCCGGTTGTGATTCCAGCACCTCCAACTCCTCAACAAATCCCAAGATTTACATCAACATCATCTGTAAATCAAAATTTACTAACTTCAAATGTATTAGCAAGTGTGGCCGCATTATATGGACCACTCATGGCAGTACGACAACAACAGCAGCAGCATCAGCAACAACAACAGCAGCAGTCAACTTTAAGTGGAAAATTCTCTAATGCTAATGTGATAGGACATAAAGTTGGACAACAATCTGGAAATAGTAGCAGCGTTCTTTTGCCAAAGAATCAAATCTCTCATGGACATGGAAATCGATCAAAATCAGGCCATTTTACTGGAGGTGGAGACTCTCCCTTTTCTCCGAATAGCAGCGATGGAGATGATTTGTTTGAGCCACCACTTGACCGTAGCCAAATGGATTCGGGAGGTAAATCAGATAAATTAAATTCTATTGGAAGCCAGGGTGGAGCATCAAATTCATTACCTATTCTTAATGCAGCTGGTGGAAATGAAGGAACGATGAATGCTGGCGTAAAATCAAGGGACAAAAATAGTTTATTTGACACATTATTTGGCACAACAGGAAAGAAATCATCTGCACCAGCTAATCATCAGAAATCTCATGACAAATCTTCCAAGTCGAAAGGGGGCTCACATCACAAGTCAAAAGGTGGTCGAGGTAAGTAGACAATATTTTCAACATTATTGAGATTTCGATGAATCATCTCATGGGTCATGTAATATGGATTAATAGGCTATAATATATAATATATACAGTTTTACTATTATATCAAATACAAATTGATATGATGCATTTAATAAATGTTTTATTTCTTCAGGGGCCAAAAAGGATCCACCAAAACAACTTAGTGAAGGAGAGCTTCGCTTGACGGAAGATGTTCCAACGTCAGCTGTAGAACTACGAGTTAAAGAAAAGGTAATTTAGAACACCTCACTTATGAAAAGGACATTACATGATAATTTTTTAATGTGTCATTTTTTTCTGCTTCGCTGTAGTTTTTGAAAAAATTAAATCGGCAAGAGAGAGTTGTCGAAGAAGTGAAATTATCCCTGAAGCCCCATTACAGTAAAAAACATGTAACTAAGGATGAGTACAAGGAGATTTTAAGACGAGCTGTTCCTAAAGTAAGTTGTTTTTTTATATAAAACATGTTTACATTCATTCTTGATGATTTTTTTGTATGTGTATTTAAATTTTGTGCATTTTAATTTTTTAGATTTGCCACAACAAGACGGGCGAAATTAATCCATTTAAAATTAAGGAGCTCGTGGAGGCTTATGTGAAGAAATTCCGTCACTCTAGGAAAATAAAATGAGATATGATATATAAGAATTAAGATTTAACATAATATATCTACTTAGAGTTTTAGTACATAAGAGTAACATCGAGCACCTTACACGTATTATTGTAAAAAAAACTTCGTTTTTGTTATAACATAATATATTTAAACTAAGTATGAGTTTTAAATACTATGATGCATATACTTTTTTTTTGTTATTAGGAGTATAGCCGTTTGTCTGTGTTAGTAGTAGTACATTTATCAAGGTACTAGTATTCATTATTTATTTCATTATTCTGCAGTTTAATACTTGACTGCGGTGTAATAACTATGCTTGAGATTTTATGTAAATTAGATATGCCAATAAACAATGTACATGTGAATTAAGTTCCCTAAAGAAAAATAATAAAAAAATGATTTCTTGTCCATTTAATCATTGACTGTCTCTGAGCCATAGTTGAGCGGCATTTTTCGAGCCAAAAAACAAACGAATTTTTTTTATCATGTTTATCAATCACACTTCAGACTTGATTATTCATTATTTAAGGAATTCATCATAATTTTAAGTATAATTAAGCCAAAACAAACGTATCAGGAATCTACAGATCATGAGGTAATTTATTATTGTTTTGGTTTGAAATACATTTATTTTGTGCGCATTTTATAACGTACTTAAATAATGGAATAATAATTATCATTGCAGTAGTTTCACGTCTGATGATGAAGTTGGGGATGAATTAGAAATCAAACCTCCACAAGCTCAATTGTCCTCTGGAAGAGACAGAAGAGGAAGAGAAAAGGATCGACATGGAGGTTTAACATCTAGATATTTGAGAATGGGACTTGATGACCGACACAAGAAAGAATTTGAACCAACTTCAATACCTCGGTATGTTTTGTTTTTTTTAAATACAAGATACAAAAAAATAAGTTTAATACAAATGCTCATTTTTAAATTACAATAGTGTATTTAATGTGTGACTTGGATTCTCTTTGTTTGCATATCCCTGGACAATGAAATCAGACAACGATTAGTAGAACGCCATAGAAGTGGAAGTTCTCATGTAGACAGAGGATATCGTTCTGAAGGCAGAGGAAATTCTGAAAGACTAGACGGTAGTAGTTCTGCAAGTCGATCATCGTCACATAGAAAATCACATGGGGACAAATATTCTGGGGACTCAAAATCACGGAGAAGTGATGACCGTCGTAAGGAACTTGAGGAACAAAAACTAAAGAGAAAAAATATAGAACAAGAAAGTGAAAGATATTTTCGTGAAGTTGAAAGAAAAAGGGAACAAGAAAGACGAGAAGAAGTTAAAAGGCAAGAGGGAAGAGGTGATAAAAGAATTGTAAATGTATCTCGTTCTCGTTCAATAACACCACCGCATTCAGAACATGAAATGTCTGACCATGAAGAACATGAAGATTCAAGAATAGATTCTAGAGATAGGTCAAAAGATATTGGTAAGGAGAGTAAGAGTTCCTTAAGCCTCTTTCCAGAAGTTGAAGACATTGAAGAAAGTTCTTCAGACTTGGAATTGGAAGATGGAGAGCAAATATCCCCCGCAAGATCACATTCAGACGTCTCTGATTCTGATCATGAGGAAAAATCAGACAATAGCCGTAAACAACAAAATATTCAGGAAGATAGCTTACACTCTGATGTTTCTGATAGAGCAACAAGTTCTCGATCTCAAAGTGGTAATTAATTTAAAAATATATCATAATTTTTTCCCTTGTCAAACATGTTTTGTAGTTGGTTTTCTTATAAGATGAAATTAAATACATGTTGTTTTTTATATTTAGAATCCCCTTCTGATTCCAAGCCATCCACCAGATCAAAGTCGTCAGATTCGGAGCAAGAGTCTAGGGTAGATAGAAGAAATGGAGGGGGCTCAGATAATGGAGAAAGACCTTCAAAAATTTTTAAAGGAGACTCTCCAGGAACTCCAGAATCTGATGGCGAACCACGAAAACCAGGCTCTGATGTTGAAATACTTGAAGGGAATAGTCATGATAAAACGACAACAGGAAACTCGGAGTAATGAAATAATTATATTTAAAATCTAAAATATACACATCCCTCATAACTTTGAAAAAATGAGAAAAAAAAGTTTATTTAGATTATAACCAATACTTAATTGACTATTTTTTCAGGTCAGCCGAAGTGGAAGAAGCTACAGATGTACTAAATTTACTACCTCCGTATTATCCTGCTTTACAGGGATGTCGTCGTGTAGAAGAGTTTAAACTTCTTAATAGGTAAAGTATACCATATTCCTACTTGTTACTTAACAGATATCAAATATTGTTGGTAAAGTAAATTATAATGATTTTTGTTCTTATTCTCTAAAATAGAATTGAAGAAGGTACGTATGGAGTTGTATATCGCGCTGAGGATAGAAGAACAAGTGAAATTGTTGCATTAAAACGACTAAAAATGGAAAAAGAAAAGGATGGCTTTCCCATAACGTCACTCCGAGAAATTAATACATTGCTCAAGGTAGGTTGTTGCATTTCTTGAACATGGAACTTTAAAAGTTCAACTTTGTTTTTGTTTACTGAATTCTTAATTTCTTTTGGACATTCACTAGGCTCAACATGAGAACATAGTAACTGTACGAGAAATTGTGGTGGGAAGTAATACAGACAAAATTTTCTTAGTAATGGATTATGTGGAGCATGATTTGAAGAGTTTAATGGAAACTCTAAAACAAAAAGGACAAGCATTTATTGTGAGTGAGGTCAAGTGTTTAATGATACAGTTATTACGTGCTGTAGCACATTTACACGATAATTGGATACTTCATAGAGATCTCAAGACATCGAATCTTCTCCTAAGTCATAAAGTAATCATTTCTTTAAGTTTCTATACTTTTGTGCCATGACATAAACACGCATATTCTCATTGGATTTAAATTGATAACGTTTTAATTATTTTTTTTATATAATAGGGCATTTTAAAGGTTGGAGATTTTGGACTGGCTCGTGAGTATGGTTCTCCATTAAAACAGTACACCCCAATTGTCGTTACGTTGTGGTACAGAGCTCCTGAGCTTCTTTTACAAATGAAGGTAATATTATGTAAATAAATGTTATAATTCTAATTCGTGTAAGCATGTATTACAGTGAAGTGGATTAAATCAACGTGGTTTTATAAAAATTTGATTGTTTTCTAGGACTATTCATGTCCAATAGACGTTTGGAGTGTGGGTTGCATTTTTGGGGAGCTTCTTAAAATGGAACCAATGTTTCCAGGTACGCAAATGACTTTTCTTATTTAACTTGTAGTTTCTTTTTTTAACTCAAAATGTAATGATATCCTATAAAATATTTTTACAAATATCAATGTTCTTTCATTTCAGGAAAAAGTGAAGCCAATCAACTTAATTTAATATTCCAGGTAAAGTTCCAGATTGTACTGATACATTATTTTTACTTGTTTTATGCTTAAATTTACAAGTCTCAAACAACGAGAATTGCAAATTTATATTTCTTTTTTTAACTTTTTTTATAGACTTTAGGTACACCTAACGACAAAATTTGGCCAGGGTATTCCAAACTACCTCTCCTGCAAAAAATGACTTTTGCAGACTATCCTGTGAATAAATTAAAGACAAGATTTCACAGACAAGATTTTAGTGACATTGGAATTGATCTAATGAATAAGTAAGTTTGATTATAACAGCAATAAATGTTTGCAAAAAGCCTCATGTCTTTTTAAGATTGAAATGAATTGAATATAATCCTGATATTTCTCCTTATCTAGATTTTTAACTTTTAATCCTGCCAAAAGAATCACTGCAGAAGATGCCTTAAAACATAAATTTTTTGAAGAACCACCCCTTCCTATCGACCCTTCCGTTTTTCCTACATGGCCTGCAAAATCAGAAATGGGCCATCGAAAAGCAGCAGCGGCATCACCAAAGCCTCCTTCTGGTGGTCGACAGTTCAAAGATCTCGTAAGAATTTCAATGAAAACTTTGAATGAAAATGAACGCCATATATTTATGTGCCTCTAAGATCTAATTTTTTTTTAAAAATGTTTATAGCGAGATGATGATGGAGACCCTACCGGATTTTTCTTGGGAGGCATTCAAGGAGATAGAAGACCACCCGTTGGACCGGGTTTTAATTTGAAATTTTAACTATTTAATGAATTATTATTTTATTGTTATGAACATAAATGAAATTCAATTTTTTTATCTATCAACGTATTTAAAGAATAATAAGAATATTTACAAGACAAAAAAAGCTATGTCATATCTACAATCATTCATACATAAATTTTATATATTAAATAAGTATATTAAACATAATATAAATATTGTATATAGTTGTTATTGTTTAGGGTTCCTCCGGATTAATCTCATTTTGTATTGGTTCCGGATTAGTATCATTCTCAAGTTGTTCCGGCATAACATTATTCTCCAATTGTTCAGTATTAATATTATTTTCCAGTTGTTCCGGAATAATATTATTTTCCAGTTGTTCTGGAATAATATTATCCTCTTCCATGAATTCTGCTGGATTTATTTTATTTTTTAATGTTTCTGTTTCAAATTTAAGATTTCTAAACCGTTGCTGGAGTTCACTTTCTCTTTCTTTTTGGCGATCCACATCATCATTCAGTGCCTGGAAAAAATAAATAATTTCAATATAGTTATAAAATTATGTGCAAAAACTGATGGCATATTAATGTCATGTTTCACAAGATGATTGATTTCCACTCACTGCATGACGTTTAGGAATTGCTTTACTCTCCATTTCACGAAGGAATTCATAAAGTATTTTCTCGGTCTCATGTCTTTCACTTTGATCAACACAGTCTTGGTACTGTTTCAGAAGTGCTTGGGCTCTCATTTGATAACCACCAGTAAATATTTTTAATTTTTTCTCAATTTTTGCTGCACGTTTGGCCTCTTTCTGCATGTGAGCACGGTTTTGTTCCAAATATTTCTCCATAGATTCTAACCGATCTTTCTTACTTGCTAATGTTGCTCTTGTGTAACGATTTTGACCAGGCAGAAATAGAACCTGTGTACACCATGTCACACAAACAAAAGATTTACTTTCATTAATTATAAAGAAAATACCACCAACAAAAAATGCATACAAATTTCTACAATACAATTATTAATTTAAAAACATATTTTTCAAAGTTAATAAAATTGCACCTGAGCTAAACATTCTTCCCAAACTTGAGTGTAGGCCTCCAAAGAAAGATCACCATGGCCCATGCCCTTCTTTACTACTTGCATCTCTTTTTGAAGAAGTTGTTTTGCCTATGGGTATTAAAAATTTTGTGTTCAGAGAGTTGTAGAACTGAAAGAATATTTTTACTTAAATTATTATAAACTGTTGCTCTTTCTTTTTCATTACATTTTCCATCTCTTCTGGTGTAAATTCATCATAGTGATTCTGCTCCAAATAATTCAAATGCTGGTTTTGATTATGAATGATCGTAGCACCTTTTTTTGTTACTACTTGACTTGGAGTAGGAGCCACAAGAGTGTCATGATGTAGCATTAGGACCATCTCTTTCTTTACCATTTCTTCTGCCTATACACGCACAAATGGTTTATTGAAATATTTAAACTATAATAAATGAACATTGTCAGTCTATAGAGAGAATGTTGTTCATCAAAAGTTAAAAAGAGTTGGTAGGATTCGAAACCTTTTGTAAATCATTCAATTGATCCAGTCCATAGGGACGAAAGATGGTCATATTGACATCCAAGGGACGTGGTAAATCCCTTTGAACTGACTGACACAGCTTTTTAAACTCACTCTCCCTTTTTCGTTGTTTTTCCTCAGCAGCCCTCTTTTCTACATCTTCCTGATCATCAATTCTATCAATCTTGGAGGTTGCCTCTGACGTGTCCATATCGTTATCTTCAGGGATGATAATTTCATAGTCATTTCTTGGGGCTGGTAAAGATGCCAGAGCATCCTTCAAACCAGAACGAACCTAAAACATAAACAAGAAAAAGTTGTACTAGTTGTAGCATAGTATCCATTTAATCATTTCTTGAGTTTTAAACTTTTCCATTGTACACCAAAAAAACAGTCGTCTAGTAATAATCAATTATGATTTACCTGTTTCTGATAAGCTTTAGAACCAGCCAATGCTGAACCTTCAAGCTCTTCCTCAGGATTAATGCTTAATTTATCTCGAAGTGGAGTTGCTATGGGTGTCGCTCCTGGTAAGCCTCTTGGTGTAGCCTTAGCAGCAAGTGATGGAGTCATTCCCGGTTGTCCAGCTGGAGTTCGAAATGGAGTTGATAGGATTGTATTCGGAGTGGCAGTCACAGCATTCACATCATTTTCAATCAATGGCGTATTCAATCCTCCTTTTAGTGGAGTCTCCACATTACTTAGAGCCATAATATTCTGGGCTTCCTGTTTACAAGAGAGAAAAATACATTATATACAGATATTTAAATTTTTAAATATTTAAAATATTTTATACTTTTGTTTTTATACATAAAAAACCCTTAGTTTACCTGCAAAATTTTATCTGTACTGGGAGCTGGTGTTCTAGGAGTCCGTAAGGCAGTGGAAGCATTATTTGTTAGTGAATAGTCACTAAGAAGTGTTTGAGAGGCCCTTGAACCAGACTCACTGGCTGCTTCCTTTGCAGCTTCGGATGCTTTTCCCAATTTTACCACTTGTTCCAATTCTTGATCCGAAATTTGTGGCTCGGGTAAAACAAGTTTACTCCGTTTACGAGAAGGTTCATCACCTTGTAGCATACCAGATGGTAAATCATTTTCTTTTCTCTGCTTCATCTTTTCCTTGTCCTTTTTTCGCTCTCGCTAATAGAATAAAGATAATATTATTATGAGTCAAATATAAACATTAACTATTTTTGAAGGACAAAAGTATTTAAATAAATTTGTTCATACCTCTTCTTTATCTTTCCTCATTTCACCATCCAATTGTTGTTGACGTAATCTTTTAAAATCAGTAGCCATTGGATCAAACAGTTCATTTGATGTATCGTAGAAACCAGCAGCAGGTTGCTTTTCAAATGGAACTTCTCGATTGTAGTCAATTTGACGTTTCTTGGGACGCTTTGACTTTACATCAATACCAGCCATACGTAACTCACGACGCTTTTGTAGAGCTGCAAGTCTTCTTGCTTCCTCCAACTGCTTCTCCCGAGCCTTTCGCTTCGCCTTCTTTCCTTGCGTATTGGCTAAACGAGCTCTTGCTTCTGACAGCATCTCCAATTCTACATATTTTTTAAAAATCATAAATGAACAAAAATTTGAAAAGACATGTGAAAATTGTCATTTTCACAAGTTTCATAGTAATATATGAAGTATGTAAGCATACCATCTTCATCCATGTCTTTAGGATCTGGTCTAGCAGGCTTTGTTTCTGGATTTGGATCAATCTCACCAGGTCGTAATTTTCGAGGATCGTCAATAGACTCTTCTCCTTCCTCTTTCTTTTGAGCTTGATCCCTAATTTATGAAAGTAAAAAAAACAAAATGAAAGAGACGAAATATTTTGATTCATCTTATACTTATAATATTTTGCATACTTACAAAAGGTACTCATAACGTTCTAAACATTGAGCAGCAGTTCGTCCAATAATTGGAGCTACTGTTCTCCATTGCGTAGGCATCAATTTAGCCAAATGAAGTAATTTTTCATCTTCTTCACGGCTCCACTCAGTCTTTTTGATACTTGGATCCAACCATTCGTACCAACGAGCTTTACATTGTTTTGCTGATTTTCTGTGTAGTAAAGAGGCTATCCGAGACCACTGATTTTTGCCATATTTCATGACAGCAGCTTTCAAAATTTCATCCTATAAGAAAAATTACATGAAAAACAACATTAAATAAGACATCCGAATTTTGATTCAATCGACTACAAATTTACATGTGCCATGACTTATGTTAATTGATTTTTTACCTCAGTGTTTCTCCAAACACCTCCCTTGATCATAACGCGAGGCATCTTGATATTTTACTTGACACACTAAATAACAATTAAAAATTATTTTCGAGAAAAAAACTTTTGTTTTCGCTGAACGAATTTCCGTTCAAACTGTCCCGCAAAGGATGGTTTTCTCATATATCCATAGAGGACGCTTACGGTCAGTGCTTTGGCCAAAAGGCCAATTTTTGATTAAAAAGTGAGCAGTGCTCACTGAGCACGGATGGTCTGTCAGAATTTTTAATTAATTACACATGTCCAGACACGGATGGGTATAATGACGGGATTGCAAAGCATCAAATTTCTTCATTACCCTCCCCTCATGTAACGGCTTGTGGGTATCATGGTTAATATTTTTTAATCTCATCTACATTTGGGAATATAATTATGGACACTCTTCCTCCAGACCTCATCAATTAATCTGATAACTTTTGAATATTTGTGAGCTAGCCAAACTCTTGTGATTTAATCTCTCTCTCTCTCTCTCTCTCTCTCTTATGGTAAGAGATAACCAATATCCCATCTAGTCTTATCCCTGTATTTAATTGTGTTTAACAATCTCCCTCCTTGATCTTGAGAATCAACTAAACATCTTTACATTAGTTGAATGTTGTTGGCCATTTGATGTGTATAATGTGCTGACAGGGGTCTGTCCAACTTTTGCGTATTAAACATTCACTGTAATGCTCTACAATCCGAGTATCCCTCCATGATGCAGTCTTAACTTTTTTCCCCTTTTAGACTAAAATATGGGCCAAACATGTAGCTGTATAATCCGTCCCATGGATGTATAAAATACAGTTCACCTTATCCATTTTGGTAGGGAAGAGGATAATATAGATTATAATTTCTCAAAATATCTCTCTCGTCCTCACAAAATGTGCATGCTGGGAGAGTCTGTAGAGATTCCAAGTTAAAAGCATGTCTATAAGAAGTTATCAATATAAGTATTCCTCCCCAAAAGAATGATCCTCTTTTTCAAACTGGATCCAGAGGAAAGAATAGCAAGCATACCAATGGAAATTTTCTCTCTTTTTTTTGAAAATTCTTTTTGCCCATTTTTATTTTCTCTCTGGGTAATACCATCACGATCCTCCACTCCCATCTCGCTGTGGGTCCAACATACCAGTGGCCATCCAATCAATAAATATTTAATTATACACTCGCACTCCAAAGTCCTAAATACGCGGACAGATTAAGACATCGGATACGACCATATCCTGGTAATATTTCATACACTGCCCAATTAAAACCCATCTCTCTAAACAATCCTGACTATAAAACTATACACAGTCAGACTTATAACTCTTTTTATATCACACAAAAATATAATAATTCTCATCCCTCTCTCTCTCGTAAATACTGAAATAATCAAATAAAATGATAAATTACTCGGCTCTCTCTCCCTCTTGAATAAAAATAATATTCACATTATTTAACTATCAACTCTGTTCAATTATATTAATAGCACCTCCTCAACTCATTTATTTTTCTTGGCAAACTCTGTCTCTTGTCCCAATTTCTAATTAATTTAGGTACATACCAAAAAAGTCTCAATACTTTCTATTAAACATTCTTTCACAGTCCATGGCATGGACAATGGAAAAAAATGGGGGGAGAGTTCACATTTGAAGAGAATTTGACAATGTGAAATAAATTGGTGGAGAATAAATAATTTTTTGCGTTAAAAAAATCCATACATGTTAATTATTTATTCATTGGAAATAATTGCATGCTCTCATAGGCTAAAACTGCCTTGAAAGGTGTACATGTCTGTAGTCTCTCTATTTACCTTCTATTTCCTCTCTATTAATTTCTCATGTGCTCCCCTTTTTTTCCTCCTCAGTCTCTCTCTCTCTCTATTAGTTCTATTTGTTCTGTCAAATTGTCAACTGTGCATTTAAATTGCCCTCTTTTATTCTTTAAACACTAATAACCATTAACTCTCCTCTCTCTCTCTCTCTCTCAATTCTCACTTTGCACAACAAAAAAAAATCCTTTTTTTCAATTTTCTCTTCAAGTAGTTATGAGCAATCAAAAAAATAAAAGAGAGCTCCATTCTTGAATTTAATTTTATAAAATGCCTTTCCATTCCTCTCTCTCTCTTAATTCATATTTTGTACAACATGCTCATACCAAAGGAGAAAAGTCTGGGACTTTCTCCCCGTTGCTTGAGTGTCTTGAAATGCGGAAATGTAATTAATTTTTCATGATGGTGTCGAAAATATAAAAAAAAGTGGGTTGGGTGAATTAAGAATTCAAATAGTTTTTGACCGCCATTAAATTGTACAGAGGACAAGGAGGTCCATCATGGTAGAGATAATAACCAACAAGGACCAAAGTCCTCAAAATATTTTGGGAGCTCCCATTATTTTTCATGATATTTGTTTTGTCTATAAGAAGGAAGGGAGACATAAATGGAGGAGAGAGAGAGAGAGAGAGAGTACACACACACACACATGAATGAAGAATTGTATGGAATGTTTGGAATGTACACGACAAAATAAAGCCAACTCGTATTTTTACGATTTATGGACTCTAGTAAGAAATAAAAGAGAGAGGGGAAAAAATTCAACAAGAGAGAAAATGGAATGGCGTGACAGTGGAGAGACAGTCATTGCTGTAATCTTATACATAAATCAATAATATGCATCATCATGTGTTCCTGTCCACTTTCTCTTGCTCTTTTTTCCCTTGATGGAGAAATCCGAGGATTGTAAATATAAAAACTAGTACAAATTTACATAATATCATAGACAAGGAAGAAACTAAAAATCTAAAAAATCTCTCATTGTCAGTCACTGTCTCTGTTGTGACGAGACACACAAAAAAAGAGGGGGAGGGATTCCTTTTTATCGATGACTCTCTCCTGGATGACATGGCTGAGGGTAGAGAAAGTTTTATATTTTATTTTTTTTATATTGAATCGATATTAGCCTACCTATATAATTTATTATGAAGCCATGTCCCCCCCGGTCGTATTGGCTACGTATATGTAAAATTGAAGGTATAGTCTAAAAATTGAATCCACTTGTGCCTTTTTCCATTCTCTCTCTCTCTCTCCCTTCCACATAGACAAGTCCAATTCCCCATACCATGAATATTTACAACAAGTGATAATTTTAGCCAGACTTTATGAAAAGAGACCCCAAATGACTTTTAGGTAGCCCGATCTCTCTTTCAATATAAAATCCTTTACATAATGAATGAGCTGTTAAAGAGGCCAAATAGTTAATCCTGTCGTAACTCTTGTCAACTAATCCAAACTTAATTCTGTTATAGCCCCCCTCCTCCCCCCCTCTCTCTCATCATTTGATTGGGTACTGAAATGGATTTATTGCCTGACTTCCATTCACTTGAGTACACGCCACCACAAATTTATTCATATTTTCTCTCTCTCTCTCTCAGATTGAGTAATGTCATAAAAGTATTAAAAGAATCCCCACAAAATATTCTCGGGTACATTACTCAGACCATGACTGCGTGGCCATTAGACTGTACATGAATTTAGATGGAAGAATTTTTTTTTGAAAAGGTCAAATGTCCCATGAGATGACACAATTAAGTCTGTTATCATATCATAAAATCTATTATGAGATCAAAAATTACTACAACATCATCATTATTTTCACATGATCCACAAACTGACCTACACAAAAGGGAAACTCTGTCGAATGGCCATTTTGTGGGAATAAAGAGAGAGAGTGTGTGTGTGTGGTGGAGGTGCCACACAAGACATTTCAATTCAATTCTGTAGAGAGAGAGAGAGACGGGCTTGTGCTAATATTGACTCTATTGAATGACATTGGGATTTCCCATTGGGAACATGGAAATAAAAAAAGGATTATCGTCCATTTAGATGCTCCCAGGAGCCCACTTATTGATTTGATTCCCCACCTTTATCCCCCCTTCTCTCTCTCTCTCTAAACTAAATCTAATTGACGGATAATGCGGGCTAAGTAGAGAAAAAAAACTAAATAAAATAATGTAGATTATGAACGTGTCAAAAATTGGTGGAGAAAATTGTATTTATACGACCACCCACACCAGGGAGAGTGAGAAAACATGGTGAGTAGCCATTTATAAATAACTTTTGATTTTAGGGGAGACAGAGTGCCCATAGATATTTATAGCTGTTGAGTAGTGGTTGACGCTAAGAGCCAATATTATGAGAGTGTTTTTGGGCGAGATTTACATGTTTTTGTTTGTCATGGAATGGCACACTTAATTGAACAACCGTTCCCCCCCCCCCTCCGTCTTGTACTTTCGTTAGTCGAGACTACTACACAAAAATATTGGGGGACCCCCCCTCCTTTTGTATCAGGTTCCCCATTACGAACTAATCGTGAGGAAGGAGGGGGAGAGGGGATCGATTTATTCAGTTGATTTAATTTAATTACGAAATCGTGGAATCTACTTAGTGCGATTTTCATTAATCAATATTATCTGACGAGGGGAAGACGGGAGGGGGGACAGGGGGGGGGGCTATCAAGAAATCAGATGATGAGTGCAAGGGAAAACAATGGGGCCTTTCCCTAGTCCTTGTTGCTCTCCTATTCATATACTCGTCATGAAGGGGGTGGGAACAAAGCCAGGGCTTGGAAATCCCTTTCACCTTCCCTTGATCAAAATCATTCTCTCCCTCATGCAAAATTTCCTCTTCATGTCGTCTCCCTACAGACGAGACGACTCCATTTGTGCTGGAATTTCAATAAAATGTGTAGCTCCCACTAGGATATGAAAAAAATATTCATTTTTTTCTCATTTTGTAAGCACACAAGAGTCCCTTTGCCTCTGTGAGAAAATTATTAATTTATTCCAAACTCTCAATGTGTGGAAACAAACAAACGAAATTTGGTCACAGCCGTTTTCAAATTTTTTTTCTCTTGAGCCTCCTTCTCCTTTTTTCTTTTTTTTAAAAAAAGGATCCATAGAGACTCTCAAGGAATGTAAATAAACTCACAAATAAGAGTCAAATAGTTTCTTTCAAGTCGACATTTTTATTCTCAAATTGAGACGAGTATTTAATTTCAATACTTTGACAATTTCCCCTCCTTTTTTCATCAAAACTCCCCCCCCCTCTCTCTCTATTGTACTCAAGAGAAAAAAGTAATCAAAGAATTCCTAATCAACTAGCCAATAACTTTGATACTTGGAAAATGTCATGCAGTCACTTTGTGGACTCTCAATTCAAAATTTCAAAAACAAATTTTGAGTCCCAAAATAATTTTCATGTACAACTTTTTCCCTTGGATTATGGACAGGAGGGGTTTGAAGGATTGGGTTTGTCATTTTAAGTAGGATTTTTAGTTGGATAAAAAGTTGAAAAGGATGGTTTTGATGACCAAAAAGGTCTTTTGAGGGGATAAAAGTTTGGTCAAGTGTCGAGTGAGGAGGGGGATGGACAAAGTCATAGATTATTGGATGAAGAGGGACGACGATGTGTTGTTGTTGGGTTGACATATGTAAAGTGTTGATTATAAGGAGACTAAATAAAGTATAAAGATTAGTAGAGGGAGATGTGTAATGGGCAGATTATAGGGAGGCTTTGAGGAGGAATGGGAATCCTCTTATGTGTTGTATTCCTTGGTTGACAAACTCGATGGCATGATGAACAAAAAAAGGAAGAGGAATAACAAGCAAGGGGGGCCCCGGCAGTCGACGTAACTTGTACAATAAATGGTACAAATCCCGGGTTGTTGTTGGTGGTTGTGGCTACCCAGTAACGGTAGCTAGGGAAATTCCTTCTGGCTTGGCCATGTACAAAAAAAAGAGAGAGTTCTCCTTGCCTGGGTTGGAATTATTCTTGTTGAACTACGAGTCCTCCCTACAATAATGACACGTAGCTACACACAAAAAGTATGGCCATGCGTGGCCGTCCCAGTGTACCATTTTTGGCTATGCCATAAGGTTTTGAGAAATAATTTATTTGTAAACAACAAGAACCAAAATGGTTAAGCTTGTTGTTTTGTGTGGACTGTGGGTTCATGTATAATATTTTGAGTCTACATATATATATATATATATACATCCCATTTCATTGCATGCACCACCACACTAAATTCCTTCTCTCTTATTTATTCTTCTCTCCATTTTACTCTGGCTCCTACCATATGCCTATACTTCCTGTCAAAAACCTCTCTCTCTCTCTCTCTTGTAGACTACTCCAGCTTATCGCCCTTCTTCTTCTTCTTCTTCTTTTCTCTTGCATGGTAAAATATGGAATATTCAATACTCCATGAGCATGAGCCAGGAGTAAAGCCTTCAAATCATACACTCTCACACATTCCCAGATTTCCTACGGGGGAAAAACCTTTCTCTCCATTTTTCCTTGGCTCTCTCTCTCTCTCTATTTTGTGCTGTAGGGAAAATTGTAGCCAGTCACTAGTACAAATGTACAGCGGCTTCGTTTGGCGTGCTTTGTCGAAGGATTTACATTTTACAATTTTTATCCCTTCATCTTGACATGGAATGGCTATACTGAGTACAATCTGAATGAATGTACAAATATACACACACACTCACTTTCTCTCAACTTTCTCTCTCACGTAGTCCTTTCTCTATTGTGAACCTCATTCTGATAGAGCAGGGAGCCTCGAGGGTAGAAAAAAAAGGGAGAGAGATGTACAAGATGTCAACGACTGACTCAGATGAGACTTCAACTTGTCCCATCACTCAAAATACTCTCCCCCCCTCCTCCCCCTCTAAATCTCTCTAGGATTTCTTGCTCACACTCCCCAACATTCTAAACACTCTAACACCACATCAAATAAAAATTTAAATTGGATCCCCCTCCTGACCATTGAACAGACAAGACTTTACCGTCACTGAGACTTGAGAATCGTTTTTTTTCTTTTCCTTCAAAATGGAGCCAAGGGATTCAAATGGAAATTCTCACACACACACAAATTCCAAACTCAACTAGCCCATTTTTTTAGAGTCTCCAGAGGACCGAGAAGAAATTTAATAGACGATGGACTTGTCAGTAAATGAGCAAATGAGTTTGGTGTTCAGTGAGTGAGAAGATGGGGAATTAATTGTCATGAGGAATTTACGAGACTTCGTTTGTGTGGCTAATGGCTGCATGTCTTTGAAGGTTACGAATTGTGCAAATTATTTTACAACATTTAAAACTAAAGCACACTCCTACAATTCCTTGTCTTGAAACTTTCTTTTTACCATTTCAACTGCGTGGAGAAAGTGGATATTTATAAATTTAACAATCGAGTTGAACAAAAATAAAACATTAAAATAATAATATGCAATTTTTAACTGTTAATGACTGTTGGAAACATTGTAATTATTCAATTTTTGTCTTTTTTCAACGAATAATTTTGACAAAAGAGCTTTTTGAAAATCAAATTGTATTGATGAAGTGACGTATAATAATTCATGTAAAATTGTTCACGAAATTTAGTTAGAAAATTAGACCGGTTTTCCATTTCCTCGAGCAAACACCGGGGTTGTTCGAGAGAGAAGAGGAAAAAAATTGAGAGTTGGTGGTCGTTGGCTTGAGGAAGAGGAGGACAAGGAAATGGTAGAGACCTACGGTAAATGTCAAATCCTTTGGTTTTTGAGGGTTTGAAGGATGAGAACGGAAATGGAGAGAATGACAATTTTTGATGACATGTTCAAAAGTTCTCCTTGTTCCCTAAAAGAATTTTCTTTCTCTTTGGAAGAATCTTGAGGGAGGGGGGATCCGGCGGAAGTGGGGGAAAAAAAAAGAGAACAAGGAGACGAGGACATCTTGTTCTCTGATGGATTGATACGGATTGACAATGTCATTCCCCCCTCCCCTTGTCTTTCTAATGATTCAATTGATGGCAGGTACAGATCCAATGCACTCCCTGCCATTCCCGTCATGTCAGTTCTCCCTCTGTTCTGGTGCCCAATATATCCAACTTTTCATAAAACTTTACACTAAGAAAAAAAAGCGTTGCTCTTACCATATTCTAGTCTGTGTATTCTATTATAGAAAATTTCTTATGCCAAGGAAATGGAGCAAGTTGAGGCGCAAGTCTCAAACATGCTTCCCCTACTAGAACTACATGCAAGTTTTATATTCTTTCCCTCTCACTCGTTCACTCACCACACACTCGAACACAATTCTCCCACCGTCTCTCTCTCTCTCTTCTAATCTTTTTTGTCTTTAATTTAGTTGGGACCAGACTGAGTGCTGGATGGAATAATTTTTTTGAAGGGGACTGGAGAGTAGAATGAACTGGTGTCGTTGTGACTGTTCCTTAAAGGGCTAGTTGAAGGGGCTAGTTGAAAAATAAAAAAGAGAGAAGAGATGTAGTGGAAGGAAACGACCTGTAGTGTTTAATTTGGGGTCTGGTCAAACAAAATAAGTTTTTAAATGCGACATAATTGGGAAAGAGTGGAGGGGAGAGTCGGAAATGTGGCTAGTGCCATTGTTAACGACACGATGGTGGTGTGACAAAAGGATTTGGTTGTGCTTTTTTTTTTAATTGAGTTGAGAGTGAGAATGGTGAAGCTTGTTCTTGTCACTTTTGTTGTCAATTAGAGGGTGGTGAATGTGAAACTGTTTGTATTTTGGAGCTTTACTGGTTTCCGTGGTGTGAGGGGGGTTCAGTGTTGACTTGACAAAAGAATTAAATTTACCACTCTCTCAAAGTCTCTCTCCCCCCTCAGCTCTCTTCCTTGTAAAATTAAATTTAAATATTTTTAGAAGAGTGAACAAGTGAAAGTCAAGAGGAAAATATGATTGTGTGGTGGTTATTCCTCTTGTTGGTGTTTGTGGCCATTATTCTGTCCGCCATTCTTGGGAATTCCCTCGTGATTTTGGCTGTGTGGCGAAACCGGAAGTTGAGGACTTGGACGAATTACTTTGTTGTCTCCCTCGCCTTTGCCGACACTCTTGTGGCTTTGGGAGCCATGAGCTTTAATGCCAGTCAGACACTCAATGAAGGGCGATGGATGTGGGGTCAGGTCATGTGTGATTTGTGGAATTCTTTGTGAGTTCCGTTTTCTTTTTTATTTCAAAATAAAAATCCATTTTTTTGGAGGGTGTCCCTCTCTTTTCTCCGACTTTCACCCAATGAAAGGGATCAATTAAAATTCCAATGGGAGAAAGAAAATTGAACAATTTTCTCATCAACATTCCACCAACAAACGTTACAAATTAATTAATTATTGATCACTCTGACTATGAGCTCAAAAGAGTTGAGAAATAATTGGTGACTTTGTCTCCAGTCCACAATTTTGTATTGAGAGAGAGAGAGAGTTTCTCAATACTTTCCCCCCAATTGTTAAAGAATGACTACAATTAAATTGTTTTTTTTATTATAGTTAATGTTTGAAATATCAATAAAAAAAGTGATTGAATTGTAGACAAAGTCTTTTAGTCTGAGACCATTTAGCCCCCCTCCTTTAAATTTAATTGTGGAGATGGTGGAAATAGTTGTGGGGAAAGGGGGAGAGGGAGATGGACACGCAATAGAATTGAAAAAAAAGTAAAGTTAACAAATAATTTGGATTTACAGGGACGTGTATTTTTGCACGACATCCATATTACATTTATGTTGTATCTCTGTTGATCGTTATTATGCCATTTGTAAACCACTCCAGTACCCATTGACCATGACGGCTCGTACGGTGCGCGTGATGCTTGGTGAGACACAAGTCCATTCTTTTTGATCAAACTAACATGTAGTCAGTAAATATAATTAAAATGATATTATAAACTCACCAGTAAAAGTTCCCCCGTCCCTCCCCTCCCCCCTTTTAATTAATCTCATCCTTACATCTCTTCATTAAGACTATTATGGGGCCATGGAATAATGGAGCAGGTACTCTTTTCCCCAAATTTTAATTCTCATTGTAGAGAGAGAGAGAGAGGAGGGTCTTAAATTGTGCTGGTATTATGGGTCTACAAGTACTTCAAGTAGAGCTTTAATAGAGCCAGTAAAGCATGTGAGATCTTCAAAAGTTTCCTCTCTTCTTCCCTCCAACTCCATCAGCCCCCCCCCCCTTTCTCACTTTAATCGCATAAAAGAGACTCTTTCCGAGTGTGTAGAACCTTCCCTTTGAAATCCCGAATCTGGCTAATGAGTCTCCCCTTTCTAATGCACACGGGGCAAGACAAAAGGTGTGTGCCCTTATGAGGCTACAGAATAGACACACAATAAAATACAATAATAATTGTTTCCAATGAGACTCCAGCCCCAGCCCCAAACTTTTCAAAGGAACGGGGGGGACGTGTCCATTAAGAAAGTAAAAGAGAAATGAGCATTAGCACAAGTTTACACAGCCACAAAATCTTGTTCCCATGGACAAGATGAGGCTCCACACAGAATACACTGGAATGTGAGAGTTTGAATTACATTTTCTCTTCTTCATCTTTTCCTCCTTGTTTTCTTCCCTAATCTAAACGGATAGCAAGGACCAGTCTTTCCTTCACTTTCCCTACCAAAATGTTCAAATTCCAAACAAAACTTTCTCTCTTCCTTTTATTCCACTTTCACTCTCCCACCAAGGAAACCCGCCCCCATTAAAATTGTTCTGTATTTTTTGTGTCTGTACATAGTACCTGGACATTTGTTAAGAGTTGGCTCCCCATTTTCGATGGAGGAGAGGAGAGTAGAATTTGGAATACAATTTATATTTTTTCATACCCGGACCTTCCTGGAGGTAGACATGGTTCGGAAGAATAGAATCAAATTTTTGGATGGAGAAATGGATGAAGGTGGAGTTGGAGGAAAGAGTTTTTTTTGACGAGATTTGATACAGTCGCTACTGACTTCTTTTTTTTCCTTGAATGAAATGGGAGCATATGGATTAGACGATGCATGTTCAAAACTTGTTCTTCTTTTTCTTGTTCCCTTTTTTGGCTGTCCCTGTGACCACGTGAAGCGTGAATACAGAGGAGAAAAGAAATGGATAGACGGAGGGGGAGATAGTCAAAAAATATTCCATTTCCTTTCCCAAGCTTTTTTTCCCCTACATCGTCAAAAAAAATACAAGGAAACAAATATATTTCTATTGAACTTTTATATATATTGCAATTTTTGGAGGGGGGACAGACAGAAAGAGTCAATGGGACAGTATGTCAAATGTTCAAATGTTGTCAGTGAGTTGACAGGGACACAGGAAGAGAACGGAGTGACAACAAGATTTCATCCCGGCCCCATCATCACCAAATATTCCCTCCTCCTCCTCTTCTTTGTCTACACACCTGTCCACAATTCATCCTCCCGCTCAATGTCCCAACTTTCCAATTGATTTTTCTTTCTACTTTTTTTTCCAAAAAATATTTGTAGAGGCGGGCTCATAATTTGTAAAAAAATTTAGTGGCCGAATTTTACTTGGTTTGAAAAAATTGACCTTCGCCAGAGTAAAAAGACAAAATTGTAGAGTTGAAAATTTTTTTTTTCTTCGAAACATTTTTTATCAATATTTTTTCTGACCATCATATTGCCCTTTCAATTTGAACCGACGAACATGAAAATGCCATTGTATAACTTTGACCTGGTGACCCACAGGGACATATCGCTGGCTTGCAGGCAAAATGACCTATGTGCTATACCTTAAGCATTGCACATAGGTCATTTTGCCTGGAAGCCAGCGATATGTGTCAATGAATTTCTAAATTATTTTCAAAAAGTATTTTTACGAAATAAGGCGCTCATTTTTTTAGAATATAAGCCCTAGAGACATATAGCCCACAAAACTGGGTCACTTTGATTGCCCAAAAACATTGATACTCTGTTTGTATGGGTCAACGAAGTGATGACGAAATCAACGTCATGTTGGCAAATAAATCCATAATTCCAATACATTTTTTATTTGAAACGGCGGGCGATATTGCCCATCCACAGCTCTATGGAAATGTCCGGAATCACTTTTAGAATTTCATGGGTTCCTTTGCCTTGTATTCTCAACAAATGTGACCCTTACTTCGTACGAGAACTTTTTTCAAAAAAAACGTCAACCGTATGAACAATTTTGAACCACTATTTTGACATTTGTTTCACATATTGACCTGTAAGGTCAATATTTTTTTAAAAACCAAGTAGATATTTGGAATTTTGCCACAAAGTTTAAGCAGTGGCCTCCTTCCTTTAATTTTTTTGAAAAAAAGGTAAAAAAACGTAGCGTAAAAAATCAATGGGAAAGTTGGGACTGGGACTGTAGGATGAATTGTGGACAGGTCTGTACACGGTAGTTTTCATTGACGAGGAGAAAAAAAATATGGCAATGAAAATGGTAATAGAATGTTCTGTTTTTTTGTCTTTTAAAGCTGCCATCTGGATTCTGCCTGGCTTTGTTTCGTTCTTACCAATTTTTACTGGCTTTTACACAACAGAAGAACATCATCTAACCAAGGTACAGTCCCCTTACGATACAGAAAAAAGAGAAGAAAAAAAATCACAAATCTTTCTCTATTATTTGCGGGAGATGGAGGAGAAAAAGAGGAGGATGGGGAATTGAATGAAACACGTTGACAGCTCAATACACAATTCTTCTCATTGTATACCCTCCTCTTCCTATAAAATACCCAGAGTATTTTCCTCCCCTTTCTTTTGTATGTCCATTTACTGTACGACAAACAAACTGTGACAGCCTCCACTGCCTGGCAGGGAGGCATCTCGTCGAGTGTTAGAGTCTCGACTGGATGAAGGTATTTTTATTTTGTGGTTCTTCTTTCTCTTTTTTTAAAAAAAAGAAAGTAAAGAGCAATGAGGTTGATGTCTCCATCATCCCCTCCAGTCAAAGCTTTACATCTCTCCCTTTGTTGATGAAGAGAGATTTTTTGTATTGTGATTTAATATTGTCTCCGTACTTTTCAATTTAAATTAAAGGAATTGGACTCGTGCGGATTTGAAGTGAATCCAACGTACGCCGTCGTCTCCTCCTCCATTTCTTTTTGGTTCCCAGCCGTCGTGATGATCATCACTTACTGGCGAATCTATCGGGAGGCTGCTCAACAAGAACATATTTTGTACAGGTAAGTCTTTTTGATGATGAGTCATGGAGAGCAATTCAATTAATTAGATGGCACCCAAATAATTAATTTATCTCTACAGCCTCCCCTTTTTTCTCTACCTGACAAATTATAGAATAAATTTTACACGCATAATTTCACCCACCCTCATTTCAAGCACAAAGAGATAGCAAAAGCGACACTTTGTGTCTATACATTTTCATTTATTAGGAAAAAGGGAGAAATCAAAGGGAAAATGAAGAGAAAGGAAGGCGAGGCTTTTCCGCCCGTCCATGGAAAGGGAGGAGAAAGGAAGGAAGGAAAGAATAGCAAATTTAGTATATGAGAGAGAGAAAGCCTTCTAAAACGGGGATCTTCAAACACAAATTAATAGGCACTTGAGAGAGAGAGAGAAAAGGAGGGAAGGGAACGTGTGTGCGTGTGTGTAAATTGATACAGATAGACAGAGAGAGAAAGTTGAGTAGAGTTGATAGGCAATGCCTCAGAAAGTCTTTCACTCTCTGATCTTTCCCCCGTTCAGTTTCCGTAATGATAAACAAGCAGAGAGAGTGAAAGTGAGGCTTTTGAGAGGAAAGGGAGGGAAAGCAAACAGCAAATATTCTTGAGTGTGTGTGTGTGAGTACATGGAGCATGGAGAAAGTCAAGTCATTTGCTTTGAGAGAGAGAGAGACTTTGCCTATATCAAGATGAAATGTTAAAGCCTTGGAAGGAAAGGAAAAGAGGCTTCCGTCTGTCGTGTAGATTCTCTCTATAGACTCTAAACTTGTATTCCTCCCTTCCTCTTCCCTTTCCAAAAAATCAACCTGGAGAAGATCCTGGCTCGTGGCACCACCACCAACCCAACAAGCCTCTCCTTCTTTTTCCCTTCTCTAGAATGAAATATCGGAGAGTTTTCTACTGGAGCGTCTTTCAGGCGCCCACGTCCCACGACGTCACTCTTTCTCACTTCCACCTCACAAGAGAGTCACCGTCAAAGCTCTCTCTCTCTCTCTGGCTGATATGTACAAAATAGGGAAAGTGTATAATTATAAGTAACATCTTATACAAGTTTATAGTAGACTTTTCCCTCTCATATCATTATAATTATCATTAAGAACCGTCTATTAATTCTCTAACGGCGGGGGAATAGACCCCACAATGTCCTTACAACATGCGACTTTCTCTCTCTCTCTTCCATTCTGGACAAATTCGAGGAATTTATCCTCTTGGCGGCAAACAAGAAGAAGAATAGTTGAAGAAAAGTAAAAGTATGGAGAAAAGGGAGCGACAGAGGAGAAAAAAAAATGTTTGGGCTGGGAAACATTTGATGGATGGCTTTGAAGCTACACATTATCCTTGGTATTTAGTGTAAACTAAACTAGCCCAGTCAAAAAACTCTTTTCTCCTCGCTTATACTTTGTGCATTCAACCATAGGAACAAACTTGTCCTCTCCTTGTTCTGGCTCTGGTGAGAAGAACAAGTCCTCAACTCTTCTACCTTTATTAATTACTCAAACATTTTCTCACAAGAAAAAGGAAAAGAGGAAAAAGCCGTCAGCAGTTTTTAAAATTGTCCTTGAAAATTGATTCTCTCTCTCCCTCTCTCCAGTTTGTCTCTTCTCAAAGTGGCCACATGATGTGGCCCACATCACCGACCATGTCGACAAACTTTAGGACGGGAGAAAGATGATGAGAGAAAGTAAAAAAAAATGTCGAGATAATCCAGAGATTCTACTGTAATTACAAATTACCCGCGACTCTCATTCCTCTCAGCAACAGCCGCCGCTGGGACCACTCTCAAAATCCTTGCGTTGCCCATCTCAACGAGAAGAAAATTTAATATCAGAGAGAGACTCACAGCTTGGTCTATATAATAACCAAAACCAAAAGAGAGGGAGAGAGAGGAAGGGGAGGGGGGAGGTAGAGTAGCGAGTGGGAAAGGGAAGGAATAACGAATGACTAACTCTTTAACAAGTTTGAGAGAGAGACTGAGTGTCTGTAAAGGCTCTTGCATCATGGATTTAAATCAAAAATTTAAATATGTAGCTTCACCCATGCGATGCAATAGGAGATGGTTTGAATGGGCGGAAAGAGGGGGTGGGGAGAAAACTAAGATTTATCTTGAGCAGCTCATCATGCCATTCCAATGCATTGCATGCACTCTGGAAAAAAACGAACCCCACCCAGTCCAACTCCAAGTCCCAATCTTATCAGCCCCGTTTTCTTTTCTTCAAGGGTCTGTCTACACTCTACAAATTTCTTTCTTGAGAAAATGTAAAGACAGAGAGAGAGAGGGAAGGAGATGAACATGAAGACCAAGAAAAAGTTTTCCCGTCATTCATTATGGGCGGGAGAGTGAAGGAATGAAGAAATGTTTAGAGAATGTCAAAAAGTACGAGAGGAATCCGTCAACTTGCCTCCGTCTTTCTCTTGTTTCTCCAACTTCCATTCCATTACATCATAAGCCCATGTTGTAAGTATCCAGAGCGTGTATGAAAAAAGGGGGAGGGGGCAAGAATTTACTCGTCTCTTCATCTATCTCTCATTTGGCTCCTTCCATGAAATGAGAGAGAAAGTGAGCATGATGAGGACCGAGTCAGTAGAGAGTAGTGCGGGTGGAACATCATGAGATGGATGAAAAATACCATTTCTCTATTTTCTCTCTCACTTTTGTATTTTCTAAAAAGAGAATCTTCTCCAGTCTTTTTTGTACTGCAATATTACACTGGGGTATACATATAAGATGAATTATAGGGCACATGTATGAGTAATCATTGAGAATGTCTTTTCTTCCTCTTTGATTGTACGATGAGGACATGAGCTGGGGAATGAAGAGTACCCATACAGTCCCTCCATAAATTATAACCCACCCCCACGTTTTCTAGCCATATCATAGCTAACACCTGGTTATAGTTAGAAATAATCGCATGATGGTGAAATTGTTGACATTTTGTTCAGATGAGGTCAAATTCTTTATGAATGAATTCGTTGATGAACTGGCAATGTCCAAGGACTAGTGTCCAAGGAGTTTACTTTCTCTTTAAATTATTTACTATCAAATTATATACAGCACTACAGTATGCATATGATATAAATATTGCAGAATTCAACCAAATTCTTGTGGTAGCCTTGTCTTGTAGTCAAATTTAGATTTTATGCAGATAAATTTCAAAATTTGAGCACATGGATTGAAGCCCGCCAAAATGTATTGGGGGTGGACTATAATTTGTTTGTGGACTGTATGGATACACAATAATGTAAGGAATTATATAGAAAGACAGGTATAAAGCCCCACGAGGAAGAAAGCAACCAAAGAAATAGGGAATAAGGAATCGAGAGAAAATTTTTTGGGAAAAAATTGCAAGTCTTACATGAGTGCGTGATGTTCTCAAGTGATCTATTTGAGTTGCATTTGCTCACTTTCTCTCCACTTTCTCCTTACTTTCTTCTTCTCGTTTCTACTCACTTCATCATCCGAATTTCAGCCCATCGATCCACTTGCCAAATGGCGTAATACCAATAGACCCGAGGTCTAGATAGAGTCGACTGGTGGGGAGAGTTAGAGAGCGAGAGGGGAGGAGAAAACTTGACTTTCACCCCTTTCTCGTAATTCTTGTTTTTTTCTCTCTTCAAGCTTTCTTTCACTCTCTCTTCATGTGTGTACAATACATGGAGTAGGGAAGGAGGAGAGGAGAAAAAAAAGCCGCTTTCTCAATTTTTATATAAAATATCATGGAAGGAAAGATTTCTCATGTACACACACAGAGACCCACATGAGGTTCAGAGGAAGGGAAGCTATGGTTAATTTGGCATAGCTTGGAGGCTTCTCTCTCTCAACTTGTACGCTCCTTGTGCCTCCTACCTCCCAAGAGATTTCTATGAGTCCATCCATGAAATTTTATTTGAGTCATAACATTGGCCAACCACCACATGCATCCAATGGAATGGAATGGATGCTATGGCGTCTACATAGACAGCATTTTGATCAACTCCCCGGGACTCACCACGGGAACATGCCCTCGTCTCACAGCCACAGTCATGGCTATCCTTTGGCCATCCAGACCCGCCTCAGACTCTCCGACTTTGTTAAAAAGAGAAACAAACTAAATAATCTTCTCTCTCCCTTCTCACTCTCCCACCCACCATTGAATTCTTTTGAAACAGAAAAACCGGGCTGATTAGAGACTGAAAGAAGAAAAGGGCCAAGTGAAAAATTTAATTTACTCTCCCTACCCCCCTCCTTCTTTGGTCAAGTACCATTTGAACGGCTGTTGGGATGGTGGCTACTCTAAAATTCTCTTAGACAACCCACACACACAAACATGGTCCACACAGAGAGGCGTGTAAGGAGCTTTGTCACTCTTGTACTCACACGGAAGTGGATCATTTTGTGTGTCCCACTCCTGGACACCCCCACACACTCACACATTTCCCATTTGAGACGACAAGCTGGCTCAGCTTGAACCACTTTCTCTCTCTGCTTTCTCTCTCCTTGTGAGGAGAGGCCGAGAAGCATGAGAAGAATTCAGAGTACATCATCTCATCTTATCTATTCCATCCTACATGGACAAAGACAAATCTCCCAAGTACAAACGAACAAAAAAATCTTGTTGGTCTTTCCCTTTTTCCTTTTTTTTATATAAAAGATACAAAAAAAAAGATACAAGAACTTTTTTTTTGTAGCCAGTTCCCATGGCAGTTAAGCGGGATCACAAAAAGAAGAATTTTTTGTTGAGAGGAATCACTTGTTCGACCCTCTCTCTCTTGTTTTTTTTCTGAGGAGCTTGCGATATTTCCACACATACAAAAGGGCATGGAAAGATTATATAAAAGAGAGAGAGAGAATTATTTTGCATTGCACATTTCATGTGTGTAAAATCCGTTATGGAGAGAGGGAATGAAGAGACTCTGGAGAGAGCCCATTGGTGTGTCATAACGAGGGAAATTCTTTGGAGCCAGAGTATTATTTCATTGAATTCATGGCGCCAATCTCGTAGGAAAAGTGTGGACATGAAAATAATTTATTCCCTCTTCCTCTAAGCTGTTCCTATATAAAAGAGAAAGGAGTGTGTGATATTATGTAATAGGAGAACCTGTACACACACACACACTAGAACTAGGCTCTCAGTATGGAGGGAATGAGAGTAAAAGTTGAAAGAGAGTCTCAATCCCAATCCAGTATTTACCCGTAAAGTAGAGTAAGCTCCTTTTACTTTCAATAGCAACCTTTTGCTCTTGTCTGTTGTTACACAGAGTGCGATAAGCTATACACAGGGAGAGGGATATAGCCCATCTACATAAGGACTCTTGGTCTATAGCCTATTACCTACACTCCTCCCCGTGCTATGACTACTATTAGAGGCACTTGAAGTGATTTCAACCAAGTACCGGAACTTTTATTACAGAGTCTATATGGCCCATGGTATAACCATTCCGGGAGGGGGGGGAGGAGAGGATGCATATACAGGCAATTCACAAACAAGGCATTGATCTCTGTCGAGAAATTCTATTCCACACTCACAAACACCTATTTTATTTTACAAACTTTATATTTCATTTCATTATTACTCCTCCACTCTCTCTCTCTCCTCCATGTTCATGTGCATGTACAAGTACGGGAAGGTTAGTCAGTCTCCCAGGCGACGACCATGGAGACGAAGAGGAAAAGGAAGACGAAGGGGAGAAAAAAAAAGTCGTTTGACTTTGATTTATTTATTTTTTAAATTCGAGATGCAGCCCTAATCCATTATGGCTATACAGGGGAAGAGACCAAGGACTAGAATATGTGCAAAAGCTTTTTCAAGCGATAAAACTCAATCTAACTTCAACACAAAAAATCACCTGTCATCAAAGACAGCCAAAGGTGTAGTCTCCCCCTCCATTGTTGAGGCATCGTACACTCACACAAAATACATAGAAAAGAACACGGACAACTTTTAACTTAACCTGAGGCAAATTAAAAATAATGACAGGGATAATCAGTGAAAATTGATATGTCAAATTACACTTTTACACGTGACTACGAAATGTTCCTTATCTTCTTCTTATTCTCCCTCTGTTTTTTTTATCATTCCTCCTCCTTTTTTTTACTATTTTATTATTTTTTTACCCTAAAAATGCTTTGGCACAAGAGAGAGAGAGAGAAGATGAAAAGTTTTTGGCGATAAAGGTTCCATGCGCAAGTTGGAGAGAGAGGATGGATATTACACATACAGAGACAGGAAAAAAAATGCAAAGGAAAGACTCAAACTGAGACAAGAGAGAGACAAGACTGGGGATCTTGAATCTCTTCGTCTTCTTTATGGGGAAAGAAGAGGAGAGACAGAAAAAAAGTTGAGAGAGAGAGGAATTGTGATAATAATTCATTCTCCAGATATTTTGTATGGCATGTATGTACTCACATCATGATATTTCAGTTTATGGACAAAACTATGTAACTCTTGGAAACAAGTTTTTTTTCTCTCTGTCTCTCTCTCCTTGTCTTCCTCTCACCGCACCCAAAAGATTCTCGAGAGTAAATAATAATAAAAAAACTTTTGTTTATTAAATCCCTCTGTTCTCCTTCCTTTCCCCTACTCTGCCTCCAGTCTCGTTTGACTTGTTTGAAGAGGTTCTCCATTTTTTTTTTACTTTCATTACAAACTTTTATTTCCCCCCTCCCCCTCCTTCTCCTTATTACATTAAGTAAGTGTAATACATGAGAGTGAGGACTGTAACCACCAAGTTGTGTAAAGTTGGTGAAAATTGGAGGTTAGGTTTTTTTTTATTTTGTTGAAGGAATTGATGTCATTTTTTTCATGTTTCGAACGTGTCAAGTGGAGGAGATGGAGGACGTGGTGGGTATAATGTAAAGGAATTAAAGTGGTGGGACAATGTGTATTAGTTGTGTAATGTCTTTCCCCTCCCCTCCTTCCGTCTGTGGTTAAGTTGATGGTTCTAGACTCTGAACACGCACAAGGTGAAGCTATTGTCTCAGAAATGAGACACTCGTTTTCTCTCTCTCGACTTTAATTAACAACATTGGACCATAAATATAAGCCTATTACATTAAATGATGTGAGACGCCAGGGAAAGGGGGAATGAGGGGGTGGTCTAAATCTGTAAATTGGAAATTAATTTCCAAAATAAATTAAACTTAAATTCCTCTTCCTAAATTTCTCTTCATTAATTCACTATGAATAATTAGGTATACACCTTTCCCCATTTATAAAACTAAGAACAATTATTTCCCTACAAAAAAATGATCCCTTACATTCTAATGGTAATTTCTAGTTTAGCATAAAATGATAATTTTTGTAATGTGGACTATAATTCTGTACTAATAATGATTATTTTTTTTTGTTTTTTCTTTAAAGGACGAAGGTGGCGGCCGCCCTACTGAACAAGCATTTGCAAATTAGTGAAATTCCTATTTCAGTACAAAATAATTCTTCAAGTGAGTGTGTGTGTATGTTCAGCCCAAACTTTTTTTCTCTCTCTCTTATTTCTATTTTATTGCCATTAAAATAAACCCCTCATAATTTATGATATGGAACACAAGTATTTTTTCTTGTGTGGTCAGTTTGGGGGGCTAATAATTCGGGAGTGTGTGGTTGTAAACTTGTTTTGATTGCTCTTTATCCTCCACACACAGTCCCCCACTCGAGTTCTCTCTCTCAACTTATTAAGTAGTGTGTATACATAATACACAATAGTACATGTCCCCCTCTTCTCTTGTTGCTTTTTGTATACAGTTTAGTTAGCATCTATATTTTAAGCTTGTTTGTGCTTGTAGAACATTCGTTAAAACTTAATATAATATTACTCTTGTTGTACAAATATTTGGCTTTCCCTCAGGTCACAAACTCTTGTGCCAACTCTCTCCATCTCCTCCATGCCTTTTGTCCTCTCCCATTTCTCCCGTCCATAACCATAATAGTTTACAATGTACATCTACACACGCAAAACTCTCCCCCCCCTCCACACATTCTATTCAAGTCCCATGCAATTCCATCCCATACAAAATTTCGAATAGAAGCTTAGCTTAAGACTTTACCATTCTATAGCCAAGAGCTTCTCTTTTTTCTTGCTTTTGATACAGAGGGGGGGGGGGAATTCAAGAGAAAGACTGCAAATGAGCCAGTGAAAATGTGGGGGAGGGGGGTATGATTATTATAAGGAGAGGAAATAATAGACATTTAGTATGTACACACCTTGAGATAATAAATAATAAGTATTCATGAGCCAATGTCACTTGGACAGGGACTAAATCTTTCATAATTTTGTCTTTGTACAATAATAATGATCCAGGCTCTTTTGTGATGGAGACAGGGCTAGAGAGAGAAAAAAATATCAAAATATGGACAAGATCAACACAAAATATAAATTTATTGTCTTTTTGTCACAACCACAAAGCCCCTCCACACAAAGTGGCAACTCTCTCTCTGTTTCCCATTATTTTGAGCATGTTATCAACATTTACATTTTTTTGTGTGTCTCTCTTACACTCGCACTTTTTTTCTGCGCCTCCCCACAATCTTGGGTTGTCTGGTACAATTTACAATTTTTGTGCCTCCAAGTGTCTGACTGGTTGTCTTGGTTCCATTATTTTCTTGTGGAGTCTAAGATAAGAAAAAAAGACGGATTCAAATTCTATGGGGGACTAGTAAAGATCTGAAACAGTATTTTGAGGAAGAGCATTAAGAAATGTTTGCTTCAGTGCCAGAGAGAAGAAGAAGAGAAAAAAACATTTGGATGCAATTTGCTGCATTCTCTCTGTACAGAGTGTCGAAGAAGGGAGAGACGGAGGAATGCGGCCAAACCACAATTCTTTTTGAAAATATCAAATGATCTGGAGAGACCCAGAGAGAAATCAAGTCTTTAAAAGATTGATGTAGGACAATGTACGAGGAGGGCTCCCTTCTTTTTTATTTTAAATGAGGGGGAGGTGTGATGTGTAGCAATCTGTACACAAAAAGAGAGAAAAAAAGTAGAAGAGAGGAAGATGGTGATGTGATTTGACATGATCGTGAGGCATGGAGCGGACAATTTAAGAGAGAGAGAGGAGCCAAGAATTGTGTCATCTTTTTTTTTCTCTTCTCAAGAAAAATTCATGGGCAAAAATGAGAATGATGATGCTCATGGTTAGTCTATAATCGATTTATTTCTCTTAGTTTAGAAAGACTCGAGAGAAAATATAAAGTGTATAGATTCATCTTGTGTTCCACCCTGAAAAAAAACCCCTAGCGCATGTCAATATCAAAACAAGAAAGACAAGAGAGAGAGAGAGAAAAGAAGAGACAAGGGCGTTTAAGAAGACACGCTCTTTGTTTCCCATTTACAAAACCATAAATTGAATTTTATTTTTACCAACTTTTTCTCTATCTTCCATCTCCGATCTATCTTTCTCTTTTTCCCTTTTCTCTCTCTCTCTGTCTACATATTTCCTTATTCTGGAATAATGTGTTGAACTCCATGCTAAAGAAATCGAAATAGAAAATGATGAATGTCTATTGTCTTTGCCTTTGAGAGTGGAAGAAAATTCCCTTATTCTTTCTTTCACTCTCCCCTCAGTCCTTATTTCCTTTATTTAATTCCATTTTCATTTTATGGGATGAATTGACAAAAAAGAAAAACGTCACACACAAAGTTCTCTCTCTCTCTCTCTCAATCTTTCTTCCTTTTCCCCATTCAAATTGTTTCGACAGCGACAAAGAGAATAGAGAGAGGAACGATAATGGGGGACATGGGTCAATTGAGTTTTTCTTTTGGGGGAAAGTGCAAGGAAAATTTAATTGTGGAGTCTAAATGGGTTGACATGACACATGACTTTCTATTTATCTATAAATATGAAAGGACCCTACATTAGTCCATCAGTCTTGTGAATGACAAGTGGTTTGGAGGAGGAGGAGGAGGAGGAGGAAAAAAATGGAAATGAAATGTCTCAAAAAAAGGGAAATGGAAATTACCCTTGATAATTTTCTCTATTTTCTCTCCTCTTTGTTATATATATATAAACTTGCTCACTTTTTTGATTAGTCTTTTATTACCTCACAACCCACTGACATTTGATTGAGAGAAAGAGACTAGCCAGTTGTCCATAAACTATTTTTTTTCCCTTTCCGGTCATGACAACATGATTGGCCATCGTCCACAGTCTACGTGGTCTTTTTTTGTGCAGTTTTTTTGGTCAACAAGCTGTTGAAATGTAGACACGCACCGGGAGAGTGGATGTGCCCTCAGAGAAAGAGCTTTTTAATTATTCAGAATGTAAATGCAAAAGAAAAAAAATGAAATGTATAACTCTCCCTGTATGGGTCACTAAGCTGACGAGTAGCCTTCAACGAGAAATGTAGAAATATTGTATGTACATGTACAAAGACATGAAAAAGAGTTGCCACATAAATTCTTGGAGTCTCTCTCTCTCTCTCTCTCTCTTTGTATAGATATGGACAGGGGGATATATATTATAGGGACATAAATAGGTACGACAGTAAAAATTGGTTCAATTCTTCCATGAAGAAAAAAAATTGATTGGAAATTTGTGGAGGGAGAAATTCAAAGGAGAATAAGAGTTTTTTGAATGCTCCTCCTTTATTAGGCTGTCGTCCTTGCCATCCTTTCAAATAAAGAAAAAAAAAGTGGAGGAGAAAGGGATGGGGAGGGGGGGAGATGATAGCATATTTTGTGACTAGTATATAATATAAAATAAAATATAGTGTACTAGTGAGCTGAGAAAATGTCTTTCGTTCCCTCTCTCTCTCTCCTCTTTGTCCATGGACTGGAGAGGATGGGGAGAGTGTGAGGGAGGGGGGGGGGGGGTGGAAGCCACACACATTCATTTCCCTCTCTCTCTCTCAACAAAGACTCGCAATTTATCGTCATCGCTCGCTAAGCATTGCCGCATTGTAGGTAAAAAGCGTAAGCGTTTTTCACCGAGTGACTGCGGTTTGCCAATATTTACACTTTTTGGGTATCTCTCCGAGTTGTTAGAAGAAGGAGCCTTGCCTTCATGGAACAACAAGGGGACACTATCGTATTAGTCGTCGTATAAAAATACTAGGGAGAGATACAAGATGAGACTCCCTTCTTCGTCTCTCTCTCTCTCTTCCCATGGAAGATGCAAGAAAATGGAAGGAGAATTTAATCCCTGGAACACCGAACATGGTACGATCGGATGCTTCTCTCCTCTCTTGTCCTTACACCACTCGTCCCAATATAATGATGGAAGAAACCAGGATTCTCAAGCCAGTGTCTATACGAGAGAGAGAGAGAGGAAATTGTATAGAATGAAATAGTAGAGGAAAATCAGTGTGTTGGAGGGAAAAAAAGTAAGTTGGGAGATAGAATGGAGAGTACATATAAATTTGTCTACTCTACACATGACGTTTCTACTTCTACATCGATTTGCCATGATGGGAGGATGTACATGTACAACCATCAACTCTACTTACTACTCCACAGACAAACACAAGAAAGGAATATAAAAGTTGCATGAGTGCACGCGTAATTTGAGTTAACGGTTCCAAACTGATTGCATAAAGGCACTGAGTTTACATCCAACTCTCACTCTCTCTGTCTCTCCATCAGGCCAAAAATTCTTCGCCTTCTTTTTAAGCAGGAGAGAGACACAACATCAACGTTTTCAAGAGATTCATAACCATCCAAGGCATAAAATGTGGAGAAATATCAAAAGAATAACCAAATGGCCCATTTGGAACCAAGTAGGAGAGGGGGGGGGGGTAGGAAATCAAAGATTGACAACCCCCTGCCCCCCTCTCTCTTGTCCTTGTGTGTATATCAAAAAATTTCATAAATCTTTTTGATATCTTTGGTATGCATTCCTATTTTTGGGGGTTGACTCCAGACTCTGTGTTGGCTGTTGTGTGTCGTTTTTTTAGTGTATGAAATATAAAAGATGATAATGTACTAGTGCATGTTAGTGAGTGAGAGTCCTGAGGCTGGGGCTCTTTACTTTTTGGGTTGTCATTTGGATTGTTTGAGTTGTTGAGAGTTGTACAGCAAGGGAAGATTTATGAAGGGGAGAGAGAGAGAGAGATCAATAATATGCAAATAGTAGACATATGCTCTTTGGTAACATTCAAAAACTTTAGTTTATAGATTATAGATTGAGTGAGAGAACTAATGAAGTCGTAAACTTTGAATGCAAAGTAAACTTTTATCTACACACTCCCTCTCCCTCCCTACCAAACCAATGGTCTTGATAATGATGATGAGTGAAATTAATTAATTTTGTTGTGTTGACAGTGCAAAGTATGAAGAGAGAGCACAAGGCAGCCAGGACTTTGGGCATCATCATGGGAGGTAAATCCATGTCCCCTTCCTTCTCCCAAAAAAAGAATTTTAATTCGTTTAAGACGGAATAATCTCAAAGTTTTTAAATTAATTAAAAAAATACATTTATAATGAACTTGAACTGAATTGTTAAAATATATTATTTATTTTTTTGTACCTCCAGTTTTCATTTTATGTTGGCTTCCGTTCTTCACCTGGTATTTAGTAACTTCACTGTGTGGTCATGCAACTTGTCCAACACCAGACTGGGTGGTGGTTCTCCTCTTTTGGATTGGCTATTTCAACTCTTCCCTGTAAGTCTCCTCCATTTATTGTTCATTTTGTATTGCACAATCCCTTTCTATTGCACAAAGTGAAAATTAGTGTGGAGGATATAAAAAAAATGGTAAAAAAATTGTGTAGTGCTAATGACTCAACTTGTTTGTTTTTCTTCCTGTTGCAGCAACCCCATAATATACGCATACTTCAACAGGTTAGCTATAAAACTATATATGTATATATATATACATTATTTTTATACACTCCATTTTTTCTTGACTTTTCTGGGGTAAAAATGTGGATAATAATTGTAAAGTTTAATTGGACTAAAAAAACAGAGACTTCCGCGATGCGTTCAAATCTGTCCTCAATACTCTGTTCTGCCATCGGTGCAGGGCATTCCACAGCAATAATGAGAATGGGCCAACAAACTTTGCCATCAGTTCGAGTAAGCATCAGTCTGACAATGTGACCACGAGCAACCTTGAGACATGATATGCTCATGGCGGCTCATAATTAATATGTATCTGTATACTATATATATTACCATATATCTCTCTATATATATATAAATATATATATTATTATATCCAATACACCAAAAAAAAACTGCTATATATATATACATACAACCTGAGAAATAAACTCGGCTTCCTTTTTTGTACGCTGAATTATTAGCGGGTGAGAGAGATGATGATGGATGGAGGGGAAATTTACTACCAACTTGTTTTTTTTAGTTGTGGAGCAACTTTCCCGATTTTTTCTCATTCTTTCCCCCCGTGACCATGCAATTACTCCCAACACCACGAACCACTTTAGTCATCATACAATACAATCTGTTTCCCTGTTTAGGAAGACGGAGGAGGAGGAGGAGGGGGGCATATCTCTTGATAGTGCACAAGGTGGGTTGGGTTGGTTAGCTAGCTGGCATGCATCCCCACATTTACCAAGCTCCCAACTTTGATCAAAATTAGTGGAGACAGGGAGAAAAACATATTTCGAGTTAATGGAAGACAGGCGAGGAGTGGAGTGGAGGAGATTTTTTTTGGAGGGGAAGGAGAACATGGGAGATATATGTAATAGTAGTACACACACTCTCTCCATGAATTTCCCTAAGATCATCAGAGGAAATTGGAGGGTTCACACACACAAGACTTCTGGCCAAAAGCCAGTTTGTTCATTAGAGGGAACGGAAGAGGAAGGGATGGAGGGAAATCAATTTAAATGTTAATACTTTTGGCTTTTTAACTATACAGAAACAAATGGGGCAACTGTCGAGTGTTGAGGACCTTCCTCTCCAAGTCCTTTCAAAAACAATTGAATTATATATACACACATGGACATAAAACTCGATAAATACAACAACAAACACCACTCTTCAGTCATGCCGCTGTACCCAAAAAGGAATGGAGGCCCACATGCTTTTGGGTATTTTCAAGAGAGGACCAGGAGGTTGACAAAAAAGTCATTACATGATCGATTTTATTCAGGGGAGCCCACAGAGAGAGAGCATTCCATCACAAAAGTATTGTAAAGTTGTAGTAAGGAGAAATAACACGAAAATTTGTTATATAAACGTCATAAATACATTGTATAATCATCATCATCACTTTGCAAGTAGCCAGTCAGCTCAAAACACGTAACTTTGGTTGAGTCTCCTCCGCTCGGACCAATCTCGGCCCCCCTATTCTTCTCAAGGTAAGGTAATAAACGCTAGGGAAAGTTTTTCTTTTTTTTTTCCGTCTTCGTCTCGCGTGACGACTCAGATTACACTCAACTGATTGTGTACATGTGAAATTACAGTATACATTGCCATATGTACGACCCCCTCCTTTTTTATTCAATCGGTCGTAGAGTGGGAACATTTTCTTGGCTAATAATATTTTCTTTTCTCCAACTCCAACTTGTAATGGTACAAGTTTATCAAAACACCATACTTTACTAGAATACAAAAAATATATACTGAAATAACAACATAAATATTATACATAAATCCCCTCCACAAACATTTTCAAGAGCAGCCCCCCTCTCTCTCTCCTTCTTCCACGACGACTCCAAGAGTGCGAGACCACAATGGACGAGATGTTTCGTGGGTCAACTCACATTGCTATCACTTTGAGTCAACAGTGAACAGGAAAAAAAACACATCAATTTGGAACAGGTAGTGGCATACACCCAAACCTTCACTTTGAACTTTTTTTTCTTCCAAGAAGATGTTCTCTTATTATGGAAAATCTATAGAACCAACTTTCTGTGGACGGGCAAATCTCGTACGAGTAAGACGTCCACCACATTCACAGACACACAGAGACGGAGAGAGAGAGAGAGAGCCAGTTGCCTTTATCAAATTGGAAAACAATAAAAAAAAGGGAGAAAAAAAGTTTTTGGATACTCAGATCATGACTAAGGGTAGCCTTTGGTAGTAAAAAGTTTTCTGCAAATTTCCTCTTTCACTCTGGCATTCCTCCTCCCCACCATTCTTCTTATTCTTCTTTATCCTCCGTTCTTTCTTTCTTTTTTCTTTTTATTTGGGCTGAGGAAGGGAGAAAAGTCGTCCATAATTTCCAGAGCGTATTGATTCGGGCTTTCTCTCTCACTGACGCTCCATGTTGGATGGTAAATCACATTCAAGAAATTACGTATCGAGAGGAAAGAAAGGTTGAGGAGGATAACTTTTTGTTCGTGTAGACGGAGGAAAGGGCCAACTCCTCAATGCCTCTTCAAATGAGTCAAAACTGTGAGAAAGACAAATCACAGGGACTATACGTACATGGGGCCATTTATTATTATAGACTCTATACTCCCATGATATTTTTCCAACTCGCCGCCTTGTTTAAATCTGAGAGAGAGAGAGAGAGAGGGGACGTGGGAGAGGAGAGACTCCTTCATTCACCTGCTCTCCGACTTTAACCGCTCATAAAACTTAAACTTTTCCCTTTAACTCGGCTCCACTCATTTCTCTTCAATAAAAACTACTCAAGTTCTATACATAATATAATCCTCGTACGTCCAAACACTCTGTAAATGCGCTCTCTGGCACGTTAAATGCTCAATCACCTCCCGTAAAAAGTCACTTGTTTTTTGACGCACATCTCAAAGGGCTAAAAAGCCAACTCACCAACTCTTCTCCCACACACATGAAGGGAAGAGAGAAAGTGGTCTAATGGAGCTCCCTCAACTTTCTCCTCCATCCATCCCGAAGGAGATTACTTCTTTTCATTCTCGCCGAGCGTAACTGTCACTACCATGCTGATGCATGCTGATTCCTTCATATAATAATCATCAAAATTCATCTATACCTATCTATCCCTACAACTTCACTATTTATGACCCCCCCCCCCTCCCCTCACTAGATTAATGATGAATTGAGATATTAATAACTTTTATATAAAGTACCCCCATCGTAATCATGAATGATTACTTGCACAAACGAGAGAATAAACCCACTGTCAAAAGTCTCTCACCTCACAACCTCCAATGCTTTATCTTAATATTTGATCAAGACACAAAACCCAAGGGCCAAAGAAAGAGACCCAACTTAAAACTTTCTCTCTCTTTTTAATTTTGAATTTTTTTTTCCTAGCCCCCCTCCCCCCCCCCCCCCCCCCCCTCTCTCTTTCCTTACTTACAATTTACTTATGTATCTCCATAGCTTTCTCTGTATGTACACTGGTACGAGTAAACTATTTATGAAGACAACGTAGAAAATGTGAATGATTCCAATTACTTAAAAAGAGGGGAAGGTGAACCTCTTTAATAAAATTATAATGATGATGATTCTTCCCATTGGACTTGCTATTCCAATCTTTTACTACCGTCCTATATCCTAAATCATGCAGCAACGCCTGTACAATCCACAAAGAAAACGCCTCAACGAAAAAACTACCTCCGCTTCACAGACACACAAAAAAGAACTCGTTTCTCTCCAACTCCCTTGCATGTCTATTCCTAGTATCCTCAACATCAAATAGAACACAACACGTAACACACTACATCACTAACAAAAATCAACTCAAAGGTAAGGTGAGCATTATTACATGGAACAAGACGAGAGAAAAAGGGGAAAAAAGAGAAAATGTTCTTTTGATTCTTATATCGTGTCATTCATCTTTAGATTCCATTGTAACACAAAAAAAAATCCTGGCTTGTTATTGAAAGTAGTAGTCTAGCAAGTATAGAATTGGAATGAGGGAATCAAGGGAAAAGAATTGAGCTAATAACCATACAACTGAACAAGATGCCTCCCCCCCAAAAAAAGAGAAAGTGGAGAAAGTGAGGAAGAGGCAAGTATCAAGATCAAGACTACAGACAGACAAGACAGACAAGTTAGATATAGATACTTGTTTCTTATATATGTATTAATGTAATTTCATCCTAATGGGTGCATCCAAGTGCCTTTCCCATCTTTCCTTCCTTCCTTCCTTGGCCCGCCTCCCAACAAACAAACCAAAAAAAAGGGGGGGGGGGAACTCTGAACAAAACAACAACAAAAAGTAAGAGTACTAGGAAAAGGAGGAGGAAATGTATCGAAGAAGGACAAACAAGGCCCGTATAGGAGAGTAACCGATGCACTAAAAATTTCCCTAATGGTAGGATCATAACAACTGGAGTACCCTATGGGCCCGTTATCGGGAAAACGTGTCATATATTATACACAAGGATGGTAAAATGGATGGGACACAGGTACGGACTATGAACTGTTTATACATTTGTGATGTTCATTTATAGCCAAAGAATACCGTCCCTTCCCCACCATTCCCTTCACTGGCGACATTTTCCTTCAAATTAAAAACAAAGTACAATAATATCAATACAGACTTCCATCATCGTAATATTTTATACGCCGTGTGTGTGGCTGGCACATTGTAAGAGCACCAAATAAAAACAATGTCATAAAACAAAAACATTCTCTACCCCCATTGTACTCTTTACTTAAAACATGGAATATTTTATTTGTGAAAAAAAAAGAAATGTGATGCACCGCTCAAAAAAAATTCCATGATTTTGTCTCTCTCTCTCTCTCGTCGGCTCGCAAGCAACCCATCCAAAAGAGAGTAGAATTTATACCAAGTAAACCTCGTAGTATTTTTTTTCACCGCTGAATAATATTAGAGTGGGAAAAAAGGGAAATGGTTGGGTATACGGGATTGTACCATTTTCATGAAATTTAAATGAGGATACAACAAAAACATGGAATGTAAGATATTTTTGTTTCACTTGCTCCAAAATACATACCAGAATACATTATAGTCCGGGTCCTCCATACAATTCATTGTCATCACAAAAAAGAATAAGAAAATTGGAACAACGTACAGAGAGGGGGGGCTGGAGGATCAGAGAACTCCGACACATTATAGATTGCATTAGATGATATTGGATTTCAGTGATGAAGAGATGGACTAAAAGCGTTCCAAACACCCACATCCCCCTCAAAAGAGAAAAAAAGAGCCAAACATTGTGTCTGTACTGTTGGTGGTGGTGGTGAGTTGTCAGGACAAGAAAAGGAGGAGGATGAGAGAGGATCAGTGGATATACCACAGCATACGCCACAAAGTGCTAATATATTGGAGAGAGAGAGAGACAGAGAAAAAGAGAGAGATGGAAAAAAAGGGGGAGAGATAATACAAGTTTACTCTGGAAATGTTTAGAGGGTCATAATATATAAAGTAGTAGTACAAGAGAGTTGATTTGAAAAGAGGAGGAGACGGAGGAGGCCTTGGCTGCAAAAGAAAAAGTATCTCAAGTATTATAATTCTTTACTCTTGGCTTTCCTTGTTCAAACCTTATTATAACTTTTATACTTTACAAAAGACTAAAACTCTGAGTACTAGCAAAGGCAAATATCTAGATTACGGTATTAGTTCAGGGGGGAAGGGGAGGCAAGTGGTGGCGGGGGAAAGAAGGGGGGAGGATGGATGGATGACTTAAACTTTAGAAAAAGAGATAAGAATGTTCATTGTCCTATATGTATGATATGTTAATATTTTGGATTGAGCGAATGAATAATACTTTGCTGACTGTACCGAGAGAGAGAGAAAGCACTGAGAGAAAGTAATGGATAATAATATCCAAAAGAACCTACACGGGGGTTGACTCTTTCTCCAAAAAACTTTTTTTCTTCAAAATCTTACAAAAAAAAAGTCCATGGACCAACTATAACCCTAAATCATCCCATGAAAAAAAGAACATGGTCCAAATTTAAATTCAATGTGGAGTACGACTTAAAAATTACTCTGAACATTTATCCTTGTAAAAAATGGTTTGTTATGGTTAACTTTTTATTAAAATTTTAAAAAAAGACTCAAGGGACTCTGAACAGAAACAACAAACATGTTCCCATTGGTAAATGTAAGGGAAAACTCTTAAAGTATTTGGTAAACTTGTAAATAGAGAAACAGATCATTTTTCTCAAAAGAGAGAGAGAGAGAGGGAGAGAGATCATGTAACAAAAAAAAATATTTTGAGATTCTTCAAGAAAAATCAATACCAGTCTTTTTATTTGAGTCTCGTCTCATCACTCCTCTATGACTTTAGAGCTATAGAGAGCTATAGGTGGGTCATAGACTCCATCCTACTGTGTGTATAACCCTTTATCCTCCAAAATATAGAAGGGATCACCCGCTATAGAATTTTAATAGAATTGTCCCCGAATTTTGCTTTCTCTTGATTCCACTCGAAAGTTACTCCACTCCATGATTTGACTATCTTAGGGATTTTGGAAAGAGGAAGGTGAGGTGGGAGAGGGGAAAAGAAATTTCCCGTGGAATTAAAACAGAAAAGGTACAACAATATCAATAAAGACGTGGATGACGATAAAAAAACAAAGCATTTGTATGAGTCTCATAGTCTCCCTCCTGTAGTTAGAGAAAAGAATAAATTAAATTATTTTTGGTCCTCGTCCTGGGGAGAGACTAGTTCCCTCCCAGATAAGCTCAGAGTAGTGGAAAAAAGAGAGAGAGAGTTGAAATCGGACAAGTCAACAAAAATGGATAGATCCATGGACAATGCTATCAAGCCAGAAAAATCAAAATCAATAAAGAGAGAAGGAAGACTATTCGCGGGAATGTCCCAGTCGGACTGACACTGACACTGGGAGTCGCATGAAATTGAATGTGTGACTTTAACTGGAAGGGAAATTCTTCATTTCTCAATTTTGAAATGGCAAGAGTCATATGATAGACTTTTTTTCCGTTTTTCATATAATCCCGTCGTCTCCTCTACTCTTCCGTATCAAAGATCAGAATGGTAGAGAGACTGGCGGTGGGGATGAAAATTGCGCCATTTTACATTAAAACGAAAATACTGTCAAGAATATATTTACCGGATCAAAGAACTCTTTTAATAATACTACGACTTCTTTCCTTACCTTCTCCCCCTCATAATGGAGACTCCGTATATGTATACATTATATCAAGACGGTCGAGTAGAACTCAGTCAGCTGGAGCTCATGTCTTACCAAGACGACCTACGTATAATATTATACTGATAGCTATATAAATGGAACCCACATTTCCGCCAACTCTGTAGCTCTTCCTCTCCTCATGTTACACCAAGATAAGTTTCTGTCTTTATACTTTCTCTCTATACCCATCCCATCCAGTGCCTATAGCAGGAATAAAATCCCAAAAAATCTTTCACAATACATACAAATGTATCCACATCCATGTACGGACCCTAGCCCCGCCTATACTTTTATAAATTATTTTTCTCCTCGACAATTCTCTCTCTCTTTCTACAGACTCAAATGTCTAGTACACACGAGTTATAGGTAGACAGACAGACAGGGGGGAAAGTTAGAGGAGAAAGTAAAAAAAGACTGACTCTCTTTTTCTGTTGCTGTGAATGATTTCCCTCCCCTTGTTCCCGTTCTGTCTCCCTCCTCACCTTCATCTCCTCCCTCCTTTCTTTCTTTCAATCAGATGAATGAAATGAGGCAATTTTCATTATTGCATCTTTTCACCCGACAAACAGACTGAGATTACTTTTATTATTTCACCTCAACCTTTCATTATAAGCACCCTTCCCCTCTTGAGTCGACAGTTGAGACGGAGAGAGAGAGAAAAGTTAGTACATGGACTGTCGTACGTGCCCATATCACTACGTGGATGACATAATAAGATGGTCCAGTCATATTGACGTCTACAGTATGGCATTACATGAAGTGGAGGGGAAAGGGATCCACATTCACAAGTGAGAGACGACTGTATTCGTATTCCTCAGAGATGGAATAGCGGCAGCAGCAGATTGTTGCACACTGTCTCTCAGATTTATTGAAAAAGGAACTGTAATGGGGGTGGACTTGGAGTAGTTGACGGGTGTCAGGTCCCTTTCAATCACAGTCTAAAAACGTCCACTAACGACACACACACTCTGCTCTTTCATATTGTGGATGACAGCCATCCTCCAAGTCGTATGGGTCCATGTCAAGTCATATTATTATTACCCTTTCACATTATTATTATTATATATTTCTCACTCCTTTCTCTACTTTCTCCACTACGATCCATGTTCCCTCATAAACATGTGTACATACGGGGCCCCTTTCTCTCTTCCTTGAGAAAACTCTCCCGTCAAGACTACTTTACTCTGCCCCTCTCCAAATGTAAAGGAGTTGGAAATGGAGGCGTGAGCGTGAATGGAAATAAAATTACACACAAGAAATAATGCGATTGGAGCATTCAAATGCTTTTATAACGACAACCATCTTTAGTAGACACACACACCTTTGGCCATGGAGCCTCAATACACAGAGGAGAGGAAGTCTCTTTTAATCTTCTCAAGAAATCTCTGGGTGGGAGCGGAAGAGAGAAAATCAAAAGTTGGGTGTACATGTCGACCCTCGGAGTAGAATGGAGTTCAACAAAAGATTTTTGCATAGAATTTGCATAGATTGCTCTTGTATCATATTGGAAATTCACAAATATACTCTACAAGTATGCACACACACCATGTGTATGTACATGGGTTGACTAGTCTCCTCTTTTTACATGGCAACCCCCCTTCCATTTTCCTTGTTTGACTATGATTGGCACACTTTTTGTCCCTGTCAAGGAACAGGAATCAGAAATGTTTCCCTACACAACTTTTAATCAAGTTCAGATTAGGAGACGACAGAGTTAACTTGGTTACCTCTGTCTCTCATAGATACTCTTTCAACTACAAGAGAGGGTCTTGGATGGCCTCATTGAGTTTTATATCATGATTATTTAGCGTCATAAATAAATACATAACAAACAATCCTATAAAGTATGACCTTATGGCCTCCGGTGACAGGAACAACGACAGCAAGTGAAAGAATGGAGCCATCCCATAATAAAATATACCCACCACGAGCTGTGTGGAGGTGGTAGTGATGACGGCCTATAACTTTGTAAAAGAAACAGAGAGGGGGGGGGGGAGAAATTATAGAGTCAGAGAGCGAGTGGAAGGAATAATAGAGTAAATATAGCAAAAAAAACGCCATCATCCTCCTCGTCTTCTCGTGCACACTACACACATTATCACCCGTGAGGGTAAAACGAAGAGATGGCAAGTTAAAAAACTCGACGCTGACTTTTCGTTTCAGTCAGATAAAATTAGGCATGCAAATAGGAATTCAGGGTTGAAGGAGCAAAATACGCGAAGAGCTCAACCCTGAAACATTGACAGTGCTCCTCGTCTCCTCATATCTATCGAGTGGGGACGTACATACACAAAAGACAATTCTCTCCTGTTCCTATGAGGACAGCTAGACACACGGATTCATTCACTTTCCTTACTTCCGAGTCACCGTGTGCCACTTATAAAGCTTATTCCACCTTCCATCTCTCCCCATTTCCTCCACATCTCTTTCTATAGCCATTATTCCCCATATATTGGAATTTCTCTGTACCCATTTCCTATATGCAACAATTTCTTTTATCCCATTTTTATTATTACCAAAGTGGCATCCTTTGGCACATTTTTATATCCAATTCCACCACCTTAAAATATTACCATCAACCTCTAAATTTGTTACTCAGACATTACCCTCCCCTCTCCCTCTCCACAATAATTTGAGGTGAACCAGTATTATTTTTATTAAAGTTAACTTTGTGAATGTCAAAATGGTTGAAATTCACTACATGGAGAGAGAGAGAGAATGCACGTAATCTCATTTTATAAAGTGAGAGATTACCCGTACAAAATTTGATTCTGTGAAAACTTTCACAGGAGACAGGAACAGCTTCATCATCCACTGTCATTCTCCTTGAGAGAGACTGTGTGTACAAAAGATGAGAGACAGAGAAATCGAAGGAAGGGATTCCCAACTCATTAGAAAATGTCGCCAGGTTTTTGTACCACTCAGCCCTTCCTCTTTCCATTATAATAGCCATCTTTTTTTTCCTTCCCCTTCACTTGCCCTTATTTCTTTACTTTTTCTTTGTAGGTTGAAAAGTTAAAATATACCTATGGGCAATATACATTTTAAGCATGGATCATGCTTCACTGACTCGTCGTGTGTGTGTGCGTGTACCTGGCCATGTTTTGTTGCATTTTATTTTGATTACTCCAAGGAGTCGTTCTTTTCGTACATATCACCCGTTCCTTCCTCGGGATAGAGAGAAAGCTCCCATAGTATTATTATTATATAATCTACACAGATGAAATCGAAGGGAATAACAAGTGTGAGGAGAAAGGTAAAAAGACTTTTTTTAGAGGGGTAAGTAACATTTCATATATATTCTCTCTCTCTCTACTTTCAACTTTGTCGTCTTCGTCGTCCTGGTAGTGGTAAATGAAATTCTCGGATAAAAACAGAGGAGCTGGAAGAATTTCTAGATCAATAATCTTTTCTCCTTCGACCCAGAGAGGAGAGAGAGAGAGAGTTTTATGCTCACCTTATATTTTCTCTATGATATTATACGTTACACGTACTGGGGCCTGCATATGGGTGGAAAGGAGAAGAATATATAAAGACAGAGAGGGGGCCTATAACAAGGCATCATTCTAACTCCCCTCCCTACCTCCGGCCTACTAGCAACTCTTTCTAATCAATACACTCCGTAAATACAAATAGTACACATAAATCTATAGTCTCTACAGAGAGAGAGTGGCATTATATATTAAATTTATATATAATCATCCATCCATCCATCCACACGCCTCTTCAAACCATAACCATCTATCCCCGGTGTCCTCCTTGTCTCTTTATACTCGACTCTTCCCCTCTTTTCTCTCACGATCAAGCCTCTACCCGCCAGCCAAACCAAGCCATAGCTTTTAAGCAGTAATTAGAATTAATTTATATAGCCCCCTTATAAAATCATTATTATTATAAAATTATCAGCTTTAATGCTAAATATATACAAAACTAATGCTGTACCTAATTCTCTCCTTTCTTTTCCTTTCCCTCCCATCCCTCAATTTTCCCATCTTAGTCTCCTCCATTGAATATTTGTTGGAAGAAAGTAAATGTGGAAAAGAGTCGGGGCAGAGAGCGTGGAAATAGAGAAAAAAAGGGAGTCGTTTTTTATATGACAATTAAGCCCCTGCCATTGTTCTCCTAAAGACTCTCTTGCTGCCCTCTTCCCTGTTGTCATCATGATAATGTTAGACTAAATGATTCTAACTTCATTTGTAATATGTAGAGTAGTTAAATGATGGGCCCTCATGAAATTATGAAGAAAGGTTGTGAGAGGTCCATGGACATAATTTTTTACTGGCACTTACTCTGAAGATATACTCTGAATGATATAAAAAAAAGAATGATCCATTATGATGCATAAATTCTGTTTCAACCCCCCGTCCCCCCTCTTTCTTCCTCCTCCATACATCTAAACAGTCAAACCTAATTATTCCAGTACAAATAAAGCAGATGGATGAGAGTGCTTTGTGCTCAGACTTTCTTGCCGATGATCATCTCCATAATATATCCCTTCCCTGTGTATTCTAATTCTAAGGACAGACTCAAGGCCATCCCTGTCAATTTTATTTGCTACTCCTCCTCCACACAAGAATGATAAGCTTAGACATCCCATCTCCCCTCCAGACACACACACAAAAGGTAGGAAAACTCTTGATCGTTACTAGAGTGAGTTTTGGTAGGGCCATGTACATATTTAGTGGGAATTGGAGGAGAGAACCACAGTTCCAAGTCTCCAGCAATTACTCCTATCTTCCCTTTTACTTTCTCTCTGCATGGATGGGGAGAGACTCTAGAGAGAAAGTGTGGGGATATGTATAGAACTTTTTTTGTGTGCTTTCTCCATGTGCCTTCAGCATCTGGATTTGGATGTCCTTATATTTTTGTGTCTATTGTGAATAAAATGTTGTGGAGGCGCTCATGGGCGTAATTTCAGAATTCACTACTCTTGTATTTTTGGGCCTCTTCCTCTCTCGGATAAATTTTTTTTTCCTAATTCTCAACACATTCACACTCCGGCTCCGCTTGACTGAAATACACATTTACAGGAGAGCATACACACATGCTCCAAGTTGAACGCCTCTACCTCTCGAAATTTACATGCAATACTTTCTCCATCCACCTACCTTTTGTATACACACATAGACACAACAGAGAGAACGACAGGGGGAAAGCAAGCACTCTAAACTTTCCTCTGTCTAAAGTAAAGTAAAACAGAACTAGAGAGAGAATCTCTATGGTCCTTTTATACAAAATTGAAAAGTCGACTTTTGTCGACAAAATGTGATCCACTTTGTTTAAAAGTGTAAATATACATACATATACATGCTATACCGAAACTCGAACCGAGAGGCAAGAGGGAGAGAAGGTACACAAACTTTGACTTGTGCTTTGACTGTTTGAATATTACAGGGCCGCTTGAGTATCCTCCATCGTCGACCGATTTCTCCGAGAGGGAGAGAAGAAACCTAAGAGCTCAAGCCCCAGGATTTAATACGCATCTTAATGTGGGATGCCTACGGTTAAAAAAAATTTCACAACTAAAATAAACTCTTATTTTCTTTACTAGAAGGGAAAGGAGAAAGCAAAGAAAAAAATGTGGGAAGAAGAAGAAAAAAAATTTCTCTAGTTTTGAGAAGATTTTGAGGCAAAGTTTGTTGTAATATTCCCATTGGCTATATGGATAAGATGTAAAATAAAAATAGTTTGTGTTAAAAAGTCCAGGAGGAATGTTTGAGGCTCATACATTAGGACAATAATAGAGGCAGTCTGTGTGTGCTGTGTGTGAAGTACAGCTGATGAGTCGGATAGAAATAGTTGTATATTGTCATAAAAGAAAATAAAAAAGTCAAAAGATGGACAATATAATAGAAGATAGTGACAGTTCTTTCATTTAAAATATTTCATGTGGTATGTACGTCTCTCTCACTTGATAGCACAGCCTCTCACAATCTCTAAGATAGTCATGATGCTATCGTATATTTATGTGTATGCACCCTTTCCCAAAACTCTGTTTGCTTTCTCCCCCCCCCCCCTCTCTACAGTTGACTTTGTACGGTGTAAAGAGATGTAGGGAAGAGATAGGAGAGAGTCAAAGAGAGAGAAAAGGAGGAGATTCTCACAGTCTCAGCTTGAGCCATAAAAGGAAAAACTTTTTAACTTCCACATTTGTTCTCATGCTAAATCTGTGCAAAAGAACTTAACTCTTAAACTATAAGGTTCCAATTCCTAGTTTCAATTCTAAGGCACTTTTTTTCCCCTTCCACTTTCTCACCTTGGTTATGCTAACATACCTTGGTAAGTTGGGTTGGGTACAAAAAAAAACTTTCTCTTTCTTTTATTGCCAACTTGTTCCTTCCCCTTTCTTCATCATATAGCCATTCCAAATGTCATTTTGTATGCAACTACCAATATTCAATGTACAGATATTATAGAATCCTCCCAAAAGAGAAAGAAAAGAGAAAATGAAAGGGGAAAAGTGTATTCTTCTTCATGGAATCGTGCTACTGCTGTTGAATTCACAAGTGAAAGAGGAAGCGCGTATATTTCATTCATTTTAGATAGAAACAAGTGTGCACACTTCACAATCTCCCTTTTTTCCTCACTGACTTTTCTATATTTCGGCGACCACTTCATCTTTAGCCAAGATTTAGGAGCACAAGAGACGAATCATTCGTTCGTCTTTCCTCCTCCTCCTTTTTTTCTCTTTTTTCTGTCTCTCTCTCTATACATGAAACATGAATACCTATACCTATTAATGTGAAGAGATATAGAAATATAAAATGTGGATGGCCACTCCACATATAAAGCTATATATTATTCCAACAGACTATAAAAAAGGAAACTACTGTACTAGTGGGATGAGACTGTATGGCTCTTTCTGGATCAAGACATTCGATAAAGTTTAATCTGTAAATGTCAAATGCTTACGCCGATCATCAATCATTTTTCATTTTTATCGATGGACGGTAAGAAGTCTCGGGAGGAGGGGGACACGATATTGTACATACCAAGGATTCATCCTACTTGTCATGTTAGTCTTGATTTACTGAGATGTGCATCAAAAATTACTTAATTTGCAAAACATTTCTGATGTATAATCAGCAAAAAAAAAGTAGAAGAATTCGGCCTCCCAAGAGAGAGAGAAAGCAAACGATACATTGGACTGGTCTTTAGAGTACAAGTTCTACAGAGAGAGAGGGAAAACGTATTTATATAAAGAAAATCTGTCTAGCTGAAATATTTAGCAAGAATTGATTGAGGCTGATCCAGCTGGAAAAAAGAACCGAATTTTTGTTTTCTAATATTACAAATCTACGACTCCCAGTTTCCGACTATACTTTGCTCTGCCTGTAAGAAGAATTTTGGCTTATCAAGACAGAGAGAGAGAGAGACGCTCGTCATTAAAATCTGGATGCAAAGGAAAGCCGGGCGTGTTGGTAGTACTTTGTAGTAGTGTGTGTACTTATGATTTGAATGAGATACACACGAAAAGTAAACATAAACTGCACAAAGAATTTCTTTCTGGAAGAATAAACTTTGTAAGCTAAGCGAAAGATTTTTTTTTACACAAAAAGAAAAGAACCACCATTCATAGTCTTGGATTTGCATTCATTTGAATTAAGCAGGACAAAACTGCGTTAGCTACTACATAGATATATATCTATGTTTAAGAGGGAAGATTAATCTTGAGAGCTACATGAGGACTGCATACGCATAGGCATACCTACCATAATTTTATGTACATGATTATATCCACGAACGAATTCATGGGGAAAAATAAGGCCTAATAAAACCATCTAAAAGTAAATTAATGGACAAGAGAGGGGGAAAAGGGAAGAATAAATAGAGAATACTCCTAAAACTTCAATCGTAACAACAAACAGGTAAAACAAAAGGAGAGTGGAGAGACTGGAAAAATTATTCAAAATAGTCTCAATTTGCAAACGACACAAATTTATTATGTCATAGCATACAGTCATAACTGCTTTCACTTTCCGGACACGACAAAAAATATTATGTGAGAGAATATCCCTTGAGTTGGTACGTGTATAATCAATATTATGATTATATTTTTATACTCGAGTTGAAGACCACACTCACCATTCCATCATGGTGATGATGATAATACATAGTAATATTTTCGAAGAGGAAGATTGGTAAACTTTTTTTTAGAGGCATTCATCATCACATGTGATGATTTATCTCAAGGAACACTACAATATGGGACATATTATGGGAAAATAAAAGTTTGTAGTTTCTTTTCAACTTGAAAAACTGTTGGCATATTATATGGATGAAAGCGGAAAAAAAAGTTGTAAACTATTAGGAAATTCTTCCAAACTTGAGTTAATCAAAAAACCTAGCCCTCGTATTATTTTATGTATCAAAGTTATAAAATTCCCGTTTAAGTTTAGTTGGCTAACCTAAAAAACCTTAAAAGAGCATCTATCTGTTTTCTGTATCACTGAACACATCTTGATTAATAGGCTTTGGATATATTTTCTGGAGATTATCATTTTGTATCTTATTCAATGCTAAAAAGCTAAACCACATCGTTATACCATAGATTAATACCCTCAAGATTATAAATTTTATAAACTTTTTTCTTCAAAATTATTTCTTTTGGTCATACACTGTCACTGACACTATGTCACATAAAAAAGTACTCTTAGCTCTTTGTGCTTTATAACATCTCGATTCTTCACAGCTTCGTTAGTCGTTATCAAATTATAAATAATTTTAAATGACGACAAATAGTCCATATAATAATGTTGTAGCATTACATGTCAACATTGATCTGGTTAAAGTTAAATAACAATAAACTACTGTAACGACGGAACAAAGAAATGTCAAATGCCAAAAAAATCTTTGTCAGGATTCAAAAATCTTACCGCTGAACGTATCACCAATGGTGATAAATATTTTTTCTATGTAGAAAAAAGTTATTTACTAAGGGTCAAGTCTTGACCGAAGTGTACTTGCAGGTCCAATAGAAGTGACAACGTTGGATTGACAACGTTGGATTGACAACAAGATTCCAGTTACAATGAATCGTAAAAAGTCTGTAAGATTCACTCGACCTGGAACTGAATCTAAAGTCATTCCAAAGGGCTTCAACTCTTCGGCTCCAAGACTTGTCACAACGACAACAAGAAGAAAGTTGACGACAACTTCCCCTTTTTCTGTTCCTCCAGTAAAATCGACAAGGACGAGTTTGAGGAGTCGAATTCCGGCCAGTTTTATTCGGAGTGATTATGCATTCAAGGGGTCACCCGCTGTGTAAGTACTTATTTATATTCCCGTATTAAATTAAAACAATACTTGTGACATTATTATTGTCAAAAGTCAACCTTACTGTTTATGAATTGCAGGGACAGAGTTTCATTGGATCATCCAGAAATAATCAAAGACAAGGCGAAAAAGTTGGTGTCAGAGTTGAAGAAGAAGAATATAATCCTCAACGATGTGTCAATTGAAAAGTATGCAATATTTTTATAGATGTACTTATTTAATTGGCTTTAAGTAATTAAAATTAGACTTATCTATTTGTGTATCTTTCTTTTATTAGAATCATTCGTGGTGACCCAAAGGAGTACATACAAGTTTTCAAGAGGCTATTTACCGTCCATGGATACATACTAAAATCATTAAAACATTCCTCCACCAAAAGTTGTACAGAATTAATGAGTAAATTAGATGGCAAAATTAATACAGCAGTTGTAACTTTGTTTGCTATTCTATCTCAAAAATTGGGTATCAAACCATCTCTCAATGCCGGTCAATTTCTTCAACATCGTTTTACTGTTCAAAAAGTATGACAATCTTACGTCATATTCATGTTACCTTAAATTAATTACATAAACATATAAGTAATATCTTGTCTTTTTATTTACAGTTAGTCCTCTGCATTGAAGCTACACAAAGACTTTCGTATCACCGTAACGGAAATGGATTTCTTCAAAATATATAATGTGATAAAAATTAATGTTTATTCCTCAGACCTCAGAGATCGACAATTTCTTTTTTAAGACTTGTATTATGATTACATAATAATAAATATATATATTTGTACATATGATGATCTTTAACATTGTATTGTAATTGACATGATAGGGAGTTTTATAAAATCTGAAACTCGACTTAAACTCTACTCCGCCATAGAGTGTCTAATGTATTATGACTGAGGCAAGGACTTCTTATTCGTCGCGAAGAGAGTTGAGAATAGAATTTGGGATTTTATAAAACTCCCTCATGATTAAATAAAAGTTAAAAAAAATAATTTAATTCATTTCATCATTGAGTGAAGTACCGCGGGAAGCTCTATGGGAGTCGCACAAAGAAATAGAAACCGACGACGATTCATTGTCGATTGAGTGGCTGTCTTTAAGTAGCACGTCTTGCTCCGGTTGAAAAAAGTTTAATTTTGATTAATTTGGGTGGAATCGTCAAGTGTCACCTTATTTTACATATCCCTTCGTTGTGTTGAGGTAACGAGTTATTGACATGGAGGACGACGCGTTGAAGCAACCCCCATTTAGGTAAATTTTTCTTCATGCCAAGTGACTCCATTTTTTACGTATTTTTTTTACTTATGGAATTTGATGTGGAAGTAATTCATCCTCTTTTCCTAAATATTTATTTGCAGGGCCGAGTATTCGAAAAGTAGCAGGGCCAAGTGTAAGGGGAAGGGCTGTGGTAATTTGATCATGAAGGATGACCTTCGTCTTGCGAAAATGACCAAGGTAAATATTTTATTCCATGGCCTCTCTCAATATAAACCTTTCTTGTATCAAAAAGCTCATACGTACATAACTAAAATTTCCTTACAAAACAGTCTCCATTCTTTGACGGGATGCAACCGAATTGGTACCACTATGACTGTTTCTTTGCCCAAGCGAGACCTAACAATGTCGGAGAAATTAGTCATTTTGAGTCCATAAGATACGAAGATCAGGAGAGGATCAAGAAACAGATCGGTAAAGAATCATTTTTTATACATTGATTTTTTTAATTATATAAACTTTTTAGATTGAGTGTAAGAGATTACAATTTAACCATTTAATTTTTGTAACTATGTAGAAAAATTTCATCCAACATCAGCTAAGGAAGGAAGCAAAAATAAGGGCGAGTTTAAATTTGAGTATGCCAAGAGTTCACAAGCTAAATGTCTCGGTTGTGAAAATCCAATTAAAAAGCAAGAGCTTCGTGTGGGGAAGATTGACCACAACTCGGACGTTAGCACAAAGTTTGGAGTCGATGTTGTAAGTAATAATCTAAGAGTACACATATGTGCTCTTTGGTGATAAATTATCACTGATAATGATACATATTTTTTAATTACAAGTATTATTGGACTAAAGTGGTTGCTCATTTGTTCATTGTAGTTTCGATGGTATCATCCAAACTGTTTCGCTGAGGTTCGAGAAGTTCTTGAATTCTTCACTGACGGATCTCAGGTTGCAGGTTTTCGAGATTTGGAAGTGGAGGATCAAAAGTTGATCAAGAAGTTGTTGCCAGTATCCAAGTTAGTTTTTACATTTATTTTTATTATTAGACAATAGTATCATCCATGTACATGTATTAGCTTACTGTTAATAATTTTTTTAAAACTATAGAAAGCGAAAAATGAAGGATGCTCCGGCTGCTAAGCCCAGCAAAATGTCAAAGGAGGACATACAACTTGAGAAAGATATCAAGAAGCAGTCCGAGGAAATCTACAAAGTCCGAGATGCACTTTCCAAAAATATGGATAATGGGACTCTCAAGCTTAAGCTCGTGAAAAGTTTTTTAGAGTAAGACTATTTAACTTAGAATCATCTATTTGTTATATTGTTTGTAAAAAGGAAACAACGACATTATATTCTTTTTTTAAAACATTATTATTATAGGTTTAATAAGCAGGAAGTTCCTCATGGCGATAACAATAAGGTTAAATCAGTTAAATGATTAAATATAATCTACATTTTGTGTTATTATGACGGTCAAAGTACATTTTGAAAATAGTTTTTCTATTAATTGTTTAGCTTTTAGATCGGTTGTCAGATATTATGAATTACGGAGCCTTGAAACCATGCACTGTGTGCAAGAATGGACAATATGTCTTTCGGTAAAACTTTTACACAAGTTAAAATAATGATTATGTTCAGAGTACGTATTTTTTCGTGTGATCATCAAAACATATTTTTTAATGTCTTTTGAATAGGAGTGGTGTTGGGTACAATTGCACGGGACATATTTCAGAATTTGCCAAATGGTACGAAATGTTGACATTTTATTTTATTCATCATAAATACAGTTTGCTTCAAGTTTATTTTACATTCTAATGTTTGATATTATAATTATGTCCAGTGCTAATGTGACTGATGATCCAGAACGTGTAGCTTTTAGACTACCCAAAGATTTGGATGATAGCATTTTGGAGGCGTGCCCATTCTTGTACTTATTGCATCTTTAAAAATAATTATGCTTTAATTTTAACTTTGACATTAAGTGTGTTTCTCATGGTGATACCAATTTTTTCATCAGGGTACCCTTCAAAAAAGGCAAAGTTGGGAAGCGTATCATCCCAAAGCATGTACCAGCAGTTGCTGAATCAACAGCTACATCAAGCACTGTAGACCCTTTCGCAGTACGTTCTTCAGCGTAAGTATTTGTTTAAATTGCATTTCACAAAAAATTGAAATCCATTGTTACTGTCATGGTCGTACTATCGATATTTCGTACACAAGTATAACAAAACTTTCTTATTCAGGTATGCTGGTCCCAAAGTAAACTTCAAACCACTCAAGGTATATTTCTATTTCTCCCAATGTTGTAAAAAGTATGACTCATTGCTAAACTTGTCAAATGATTTTGAGACTAATTTGCCTACTCTTTCTTGTTGTTCTCCAGGATTTCAGATTTATTTTGCACAAATCTATTGCTACAGCAGAATTGAAGGATAAAATCACTGAATATGGTGGGAAGCCATTGATTAAACTTGTTGCTGACCATATAGCTGCTGTAATTTCAACAAAAAGTAATACTGACAATTCTTAATAGTCCTTAATATATTTTTGATGCACACAATTCGACACATTATATTAAATTTAAATATTCATTATGTACTAACTAGTTTTTATTTTACGACACGAATATGTCTCTCTCTACAGAATACGTTGAAGCCAAAAAGGATGACTTTACTAATTTTGCAAGGAGCAATGGCATTCCTATCATATCGGATGAGTTTATGAATGACATTACGGAGTCTAATTTTCAATTGGAGCCAACGTTCCAAAAGTATTTGCTTGCTGATTGGATTAAACCAAATGACGTTAAAGCTCATTTGAGTCGGGTCAATGAAAAATATGGACAGAACCCAGGTACAGATATACATGTGTAATAATGTTCATTTAGAATTATTTTTTTGTTATATTATTTACTGCCATTATGGGAAATACATACGCGGAGCTTAAAGAGACTATTTTTAAGTTCTGTCACTAACTTTCCCTACAACATTGTGGTTTTCTGATGACTGTAGCTAATAAGATGTAATACCTACAGACAGATACGAAACCTACAAATTCAGTATATTTCATCCACGTAAATTTCATTCACAACAGTGGTAGATTATTTGTTTCATTATTGTAAATTTTTCAGAGGAAAAGAATCGAAATAAGCTGGAACTGGAAATGAAAAAAGTTCGACTAAAGATGAAGAACGGAGCCGTTGTGGATCCAGAAAGTGGGTTGGAAGAGAGTGGCCATGTGTACAAGGTAAACATTTTTTAATTTTAAATCTCATTTTGTAAGATTATTAATATTCATGACATTGGAAACTATTCTTATATAAATTTTCATGATATAATGGTGGTCTGAATTGTCTGTATTATAGGAGGGAAGTGTTTTTTATACATCTGTCTTGAATAAAGTGGACGTCGAGGAGGGAAAAAATTCCTACTATAAACTCCAACTGATTGAATCAGACAAAGGGAGAAAGTAAATACACATTAACCAAATAAACAAAGTTTGTATGAAGAATTTTTTTATGACACTAATGTGCGTATACTTTTGTTGCGTGTTGCAGTTATTGGGTGTTCCGATCGTGGGGAAGATTGGGAACTATTATTGGTGGTCAGCAAACTGTACCACAAGATTCTTTGGAAGATGCCAAGGAATTTTATCATAAACTATACGCGGAGAAGAGCAAAAATCAATTTGGAATGCCGTTCAAGCAGAAACCTGGAAGTTATGTTCCAATGGACATTGATTTTGGAGAGGTAAGTTTACTATTACATGTGTCTTACATCCTTTACTTATTTGACATGAATATGACGTAATAAACCACACAAGTACCAACAAGTATCATACAATACGTATATTATTTTTGATAGAAAAAGCATTTGGAAAAGTTAGTGCCCGATATGGAAAAATCAAAACTCGAACTTGCCGTTCAGCAGTTGCTTTGCAAGATTTATGACGTTGAGAATATGCAAAAGACCCTGATGGAGTTTGAGGTATAAATTTGAATGAACATTGTACATCAATTAAATATTCGCAATAACATGGTATGAGTAATATTTGTTTTGTATTTTTATTAGTTGGATTTGGAAAAAATGCCTTTGGGAAAGATTAGCCGAACCCAAGTTATGAAGGCTTACTCTGCCTTAAATGATGCTATGAAATTAGCAGAGGAAGACAAAAAAGAAAAAGACTCAAGGAAGTTGGTTGAAGTCACCAATCGTTTCTTCACACTCATTCCACACAGTTTTGGAGTTTCTCATAATCTTCCAATGTTGCGAGAACCTAGTTTCATCAAGGTGATAATAATTAATTCATGAATTTTCAATGTCATCTTACGTACCTCCAGTCACAGAAATAACGTCTAATTTATTGGGTTTTTTCCATGTTTTTGTATACAGACTAAACTTGATATGCTAGAAAACTTGCTCGAGATTGAACTTGCTTACGAGTTACTACAACAGGGTGGAGATGGAATTGATTCTAACTACAAGAACTTAAAATGTGGCATCAGGAGTTTAGAGCATTCTTCCAACGTGTGGAAGATTCTAGAAACGTATTTACTCAACACTCATGCTCCTACTCATACAGAGTTTGGATTGGAAGTGGCGAATGTAAGAATTATCGTATTTATTTACAGAAATTTTATTGATACATAGCTCTGTATTTTGTGCATCTGTGATATTAAATATTTAAATAATAAATGGTATTTCCCAATTATTGTAGATCTTTGCAGTTGAAAGAAAAGGTGAACTCGTACGCTACAACAAGTTCAAAGATTTGCACAACCGTAAGCTGTTGTGGCATGGATCTAGGTCATCAAATTATGTTGGAATCTTGTCTCAGGTAAAAGATTTCGGTTTTATGTTTTTAATACGTACAAATATCAATCATTGTAGTCGAATTTTATTAGTATTTTGTATAATGGACATGCATAGTTAAAACTTTCAACTTAAATGGAAACTCTTTTTACAGGGATTGCGAATTGCACCACCAGAAGCTCCCGTCACAGGCTACATGTTTGGTAAAGGAGTTTATTTTGCTGACATGGTGTCCAAATCAGCAAATTATTGCTATCCATCCAGGAACGATAGTGCTACAGGATTGTTATTGCTCTGTGAAGTAGCTCTGGGTGATATGTAAGTATTTTAAATTTAAATAAAATACGTGAAATGGGTATGGTTCCATACTTTGTAAAATAAATTTCTGAAACATTTTTTAATTTTTAGGCACGAATTGACTGATGCGAATGATCGTCTCCTAGCACCTCCTACTGGAAAGCACAGTGTTAAGGGCTTAGGAAAGACAATACCTGATCCAAAGGAGGAATACACACTTCCAACAGGAGCGGTCGTCCCTTATGGCAAACCGACCCCGAGTACCATCAAAAACTCTCAACTGCTGTACAATGAGTAAGTTTATCTTGAAATTTTAAGACAAAATAAATTTATTTTTAACTACCTAGTTGTTGGATCTTCTTAATCTAAAAATATGTATTATTTTTTATTAACAGATACATTGTCTATGACACTGCACAAGTTAACATTCTCTATCTCATGGAAGTGAAATTCAAATTCAATAAACGTGGTCGTTAAGTTTTGTTGTCTCGAAGAGTGATTCCATTTGACAACTTTTTTAGAAATTATTTTGATGTGAACTTCTTATTCCTTATATACTTATGTATTTTTGTTTCTTATCATAACACACATCTCTTTCTATTTTTGATTTTACTTTGTGCAGTATTCATTCAATTCAAGAAAAACTTTATTGTATTGATGAATTTATTTTACTCATTATTAAATTTTTCGTGTTTAGATATTTAGCACTCACCTTCAAGTATTTATACCACAAGTCTAGTACACGAAAGTTAATCTTTCAAGTGTAGAGACATTTTTGTAATTGTGGTGTTGATGGTTTTTTTTGTCACATTGTCATTCATTATGATTTTTTGAAGGTTATTACAATTTGATGAATTACTAAGAAAAATGTATGATTTGATGATTAATACAACCTGAGTACATTGTGTGCTAAATTTGAGGTATAATTATGAATTAATTACTAGAGTAGAGGAGCTGCTACTTTTTACTTATAAAAATGAATGAAGACTGCAAGCATTTACATATTAAAATGATTTCTCAACCTATATTTAATCTTGAAATAAATTAAATCATAAATTTTCATCTTCATTACTAGTTTACATACTCGTGAGGTTATATTGACTAGAGAAAGATACAAAAAAAGAGTACAGAATTGGATAAAAGATTTGAGGGTATTGATATAGATTAGAAATGGAGGAAATGTTTTAAACGGAGTATGGTATGATTCTGATCCTCAAGAACTTTGAGTTGTTGGCCATCCAAGTTGTAATTTGAAGACAAAATTAGAGAAGGGAATTAAGTGGGTTAGAGTAGAGTGAACTTCGTGCGGCACGAATGGAAGGGGAGGGGGAGATTAAATTCTTTGCTGGTGTGACACAGGAAACAAGAAAGTTGGTACATGTTTAATATGGTGTGTGTAGCTTTAGGAAACGACTTAATTTGAACCAACGATATAGCACACATAAATAAGATCAATGCTCCAGAGCTCAAGAAAGAGTAATTGAACAACGAGAATTGAGCTGGAGACTAGAGTTAAAAAATCTACTCCTCCGTGTACTGCCCTCACAAAAAATATTCGTATCATGGTCATGTACAAAATAGAGCTTGTTCATTCGTACCGTACATACAGGATTCTCTCTGTTGGAGAAAGTGAACGCTTTTAAAGTAAAAGTTTAATAAATTGGTGACGATTTACAAGACTCACTATCAACCATCGTAGGCGTATTATTACAACAATTAGTATTTTTATCTTTTACCTTTCAGTTTACGCTGGGCCTCATTCTCCATCATGGAGGAGAGGAATCAACAGATTTAAACTGGTGACGCAAGTGAACTAATTCAGTCTAAAAATGGAGACAATAAGGAAGCTTTGGATGTTGTTGGAGGTATTTATCTCCCGAACGGGGAAATAAAAAGTTGGTCACAAAAACATGGGGACGGGGGTAATTCAACAGGGTGTCCAGTTAATTATTATTCAGTTCAGGAGAGTGTAATAAATTGTTATTATAGGAGAGAGCAAAGGCTCCTCACCCACGTGATGATGCATCAATCGGTGAGAGTAGAGGAAGACAAAGTACGTGAAAAAGGCCATGGATTGTTTTGATTGTGATTATTTTTGGAAGAGTATCTTTTTGCAAATACATACCCTCACTCCTCCCCCTCCATGACTCCATTACAGGCATACACATCAACCCGAATTGCTAAAGCCAGGCGAGAAGTAAGAGAGAGAGAGGACATGGGAAGAGAAGTTGACCCCCTGCTGTCTCGTTCTTTCGATAAATTTTCATCAAAGTTAATCTCTAAGCCTAAAATTCTATCCCTTGGTCTCTCTCTCTCTTCATCTCGTCTTGTTGTTCATTGTTCAAATAGCAAGAATTACTGGAGAAAAAAGTGTTAAGGAAACTGCTGCTACTTATTTATGCCCACCTACCATTGGACCAAAATCCGGAGAGGATGTATAAATACCCTGACGACTTGTCGTCCACAGTCAACAGTCTGTCTCATTCTTCTCGTCCATCGTCTTCATCCCAACAATTTCAACCGCTGAAATTCTGAGTGAAAATTTCGTCTTGCTTTCTTTTTTTCTCCCTTTTTTTCATCTCTACAACCCACAACCAACATGAATTTACTCATAGGATTCCTTACCCTTGTCAGCCTTGCTATCGTTCATGGTGAGTCCTTATTTTCGTAAATTTTAATTATTTTTCAAAATTTTAACTGAAATTTTATATTCTAGGCCAACAGGGTGAGAAAGCAACCTCAATTATTCCCTTTCCTCGCATTGGAAGGGCAGACAGATTTTTTATGTCAGATAAAAGGAACAATGGTCCCTCCCCCGGTCTCATCCCCTTCCCCAGAATCGGCCGAGGAGACGGTAGTGGTAAGGACAACTACTTTTATTGGTAAAATATCAATTCAGATAGAGGAATTTAATTGAATTTAATTGTAAAAGGTATTCACGAGTCAAAAAGACAATTAATTCCATTTCCACGAGTTGGAAAGCGCCCGTACTGGCATTATTCGTTCGATCCTTATTTCATTGACTACGAAGAAGTCCCACAATATCCATCCACTGATGCTGTGAGTCCCTTCCTGTCTGGATCCCCATCTGACTCATCCTCCAGTACAGGACTTGAGGAGAATGAAGAGAAGAGGAACGGCGGAACTGGGGGTGGTGCCAATGGGGGTGGCATGTGGTTTGGACCAAGACTTGGCAGGAGAAAGCGTTCCATTGAAGAGTCCGGGTCAGGAGAAAGAAATACTCTTGACACTCGCACCCTCGTCAAAATTCTTCACAATTTCAATTGGGCCATTGTCCCCATCAAGGGTATGAAACTGATTCTCTCATTCATTGCATGCACATCCCCATTTATTTTTTAAGGAGAAATCTTTCAAGGTTTAATCTTTTTGAAAAAAAAACTAACAAGTAGGGTATTTTATTATGAATGAAAGCATTTACATTTTCATGAATAGAAATAATTACATAACTAACTATCATTACGAAATCCCTTCCGCTTCCTCGACATTTAATATAAATTGCAAAACTAATAATTTGCATATTGTGAGTAATTGTTGTTTTATAGTAATACTATTTATATTATGGATCATATAATTTATGACCCATTCAACCATGTCAATGGAAACAGTACCTTAGTTTTTTTGAGAAATCATTAGTGTGCATTCAAGTAGGGCCATGTCTTAAATATCCATTTATATTTTAGTGCTACATTTGTAACTCTTACATCTGAATTACATTGCCATGCGTCCAACATTTTTTAAAATATTTTACATTCGTTTTACTACACAAAAAAAGAATTTGGTTGTCAACAGTAGAATACTTACATAATCCTGTAGGATTGTTACATGTACAGAATACAGACAAAAGACAGCCAACCGTCTCAAATGATATCCGGTCTATATTCGATTTTTATAACGCATCACTTACTCCTCATGCAATTATACATACATGACAGACAAGTCGTTGGTGGGACACAAAACGACAAACGCTATACCCAAAACATGTTAACAACTTTTCCACATTTTTTTGTCTCATTTTTTTGTGTTGCCACTACCCACATCAGAACGACGAACGTCTTTCACACCTCGATTAGGTAGAAGCAGCTCAGAAGAAACTGGAACTCATCATCACAAATCACAACCTTACAATCCCAGGTATTACACTCAATTGACAATTAAAAAACGTCCACACAAACAAGTTTAGGGTCTCACTGTCTGTTGTACAATAAATGTAATTGTGTAATTGTGATTGTGTAATGATGGAGACTAAGGGGTGAAATGTCATTGATTTGTGATGCTTGTACATAGGTTAGGTAGATCATCCAAAGAAGAGTCTTCCATTGAGCTTGACAATGAAGAAGATCGAAGTCAAATGAGTCGATACTCTCGAAGTGGTTCCAATAGTAACTCTAATAGCCCCACACAAGCACCCAGTGAAGACCCAAGTACTTCCTCTGCCATTGCCCCTTTCTCTCCCAGACTTGGTCGTGATCACTTCTCACCACGTTTGGGCCGTTCCGGCGAGGATCATGAATAAATCCCTCTAAATTTAAATAATTGTCAGTTAACTAGTGAATTATTGTAAACTGTACATAGGATACAAAGTGAAGAGAATATAATTATACAAGGCAAGCATAGTAGTGGTTAGGATGATATTTCTATACTCACACACGTGTGTCACACAAGGGGTAAGCACTACCTCACGACACCCCACAACAATCCCAAACTCTCTCGGTATTACTCTTTATTATAAAATACACTGACAAGTCAATGGAAGGAAACAATGGGGTTGTTGTCTCTTTCACAAATATTATTTTTTCCTCCTTCCTCCAATCACGCTCACCCAACTTGCACGCTCTCCTCTCCTCCAAAATGTATTCCCAAATTCCTTCAATTTCCACTACCTTCAAGTAAATCACTGATTATTCCAACTGTTCTTATTTTTTTCCAACCCTCTTAATAGACTTACGCTTCATAGAGCTTACCCATTTTTGATTAGCCCAAAAAACCCTTTTTCTAGTGATTAGTACCTATCTGTATTTAGTAATGTAGACGAGAGAATTCTCTTGATTATATTAGTCTAGTCTTGTCACTTCCCATTTATTATTATTATTTAAATTATGTTGATGATTTATACTTGACTAGAATAAAAATTAAAAGGGGCAGAGAGGATGACTTGTTGATGTTATAATTTGATGAATTTAATTGTGACTACCTTGAAGAGAGAAGAAAAAAAAGCACTCGTCCATTGTCTATCTGATTGTTAGCAAATAAATACTAAATAAAAAAATACTCAACAAAAAATTAAGTACTACAAAAATCATCCCATAATTTATTTTTTTTCTTGACATTCTTTCCCAGCCTATAATCTTTGTCTTTGTGCATGGATATACTAGTAAAGTACATATTAAGGTACATGAGAGATATTGCAGTAAATTTGAGGGGATTTAGTGACGATTCATGAAGAAAGATTGAGTGAGGTTTTAGCCATGAGACAGAGTAAATAAAATGAGGAAGGCTTTTCATTGAGTGACACCCACGCGAGATATTTTCGTCCCATACGTTTTGTCTGCTCGTAGACCAATATCGTCATCATCCAAGTGACTACGTCAAAAGGAGAGACTATAGAGGAGAAGCCTCTTATCGGAGTACAATATGCTACTTATTTCCTTGCTTCAATTTATTTTACATGCAAAGTCGTGAATTGGGTAGCCACATATGCCCAAGGGGACTGTCTCATTGCAAAACCACATCTTTCCTAGTGGAGATCCCATAATAATGTCTCTATTTCTAAAGGAAGACAAGAGAAAAAAAAATTAAAAAGTCACAAGGAACCACAAAATGAATAAGTATTAAATTTTGTATGCTCACACCCATAGAAAATTACACGGTAGTGTGTTAGGTACAGTACAGCGTGTAAAATATGTACAAATATATTATTTTTTTTTGACTGAATGGAAGAGACAGAGAAAAAAAAGAATTTTTGTGATCAAAACTCAGACAACTCCGCCTGGACTAATTGGCTTTAGAATAAGCCATTGCTACGCCTGTTGTCTTGTCTCGTATAAATAATACATCTTTATTATTTTCCTTTAAATCTTGTTACAAAAACTTTTATTTCTTCCTTTGACCAACATAAAAATACATTGATTCAATAATCTAATAATATGCATGGAAATTTGTACACACAATTTTATAACGTCCTTCCCCTCTCTCGCTCTTGCTCTCATCCTCATCACAATTGGAATTTGTTTCTCTCCTCCTTTGATTGTTTTCCAAATTACTTTTTTGTCCCATTCAATCTGTAGATACGAGTAGTGATCTGTAGTCTACATTTTCTATTATGTGCATCACATGAAATTTCCAACCCTCGTCATTCTGCAAGGTTGAAACCCACATTTGAAGTGTGTAAAATATAAAAAGAGACACATCCATCAATGAACAATCATCTCTCTTACACGCTTCTCTCTCTCTCTCTCTCATTTTTTATATCCTCCCTTCCAATTCGTTCTTCTGTCACAAATTAAAAGTCTTCTTCCATCATTCATTTTTTCTATTATATTTACAACTAAATTTGTACACCCCATATAGGGGAGACAGTAAAGTTTTATTTTTAAATGAATTATAATTAATTCTCATTTTACATTTACGAAAGGTATTACAGTTTTATTTTTTTTAAAATAAAAACTTGACTCAATTCCACATTTTTACTCTGATTGGAATTTTACTTTGAAATGAGGATGAGAAACAAAGTTTTCTTTTTCCTGGCTACAAATTGACAAATTTTTTAACTGTTCTCTATGTATTTCTCTCATTAAGAAAAAAAGAACTTAATTATGAATCTCAATATAATTTTTTCTCTCCCCGGCCGTGTGAGTATGAATTAGCAAACAAAATTTTGAATGGAAAAAAGAAAAAGAAGATGCTGACGATGAGAAAAATGGAGATTTATGGTGGAGTGCATGTGTATAATTATTGTATGTTTGATGAAGGTAACAAAGTGGGAATGTACCGCAAGTTGAAGTTTCAAGTAGCACAAACCTGGAATTGATTAGAGTCAATATTATTATTAACCTCAGTACTTGTTCAAAGCTTTTGCATTGGCAGGAAGTAATTTTGTCTTGATTGCAAGAAACAGAGTAAATAGAGAGGCATTCAAGCGTTGAGAAGGCTGTCTCTCTCTTCTGTGTATCCTTAATTTTACATGGTAAAATAAAGTAAGGCACTTTAAAGAAAAAAAAGAGTCAACGTCATCGTCGGCTACCTCAATCCAAAAAAACTTTCCATAAAAATATTTTTCCACCGTCTGAAATGTTTGAAAAATATTGTTGGAGACAGAAGAGTCATAAATTCATTTAGAGAGGCGACCGTTTCAACTTTTGTGCCTCGGCGGTTTGTTGTTTGGGATTGAGACTTAACACATTTCTGTCTGTCTACAAGAGAAATTGTCACTGTAGTGTGACTCACATTGTTGAAATGAATTTTATATACCTTTAATTAATAGCATGGAGAGGATATGGAGGGGACCGTGTAAATTCTAGCAAAAAGTTAATAAATTTATATGTCAGTCCCATTGTACGTACACCAAAGGGCAAAGAAGGCAGTGGGGATTATTTTTTGCGTGAGAAACTCTAGACTCACTTTCACTGTGAGGTCATGTTCAATTGAGTACTTGGTCACTCATCATCATCATCATGAGAGTGGTATGGAAAGAGAATTTTTTATTACAAAGGACTTTTTTTTAACTCCCAGCAACTTAATTAACCACCGTCTCCATGTCGTTTTTATCGCTCAACTTGGCTCATTATTTTATTCCCTCGTTACGCTCCCACATTCTCATAGAGAATATGTGAGGGTGACTTGCCTCCTTTTGTAATTTATTGAACCATTACCATCATTTTATTTCAAATTATTTTACAAACAAGACAGATTTTTTTTTCAAAAAATATAAACGGCCCAATATGACCAATCATTATATTTTGACAAAGACCAAAATTATGAATAATATATTTTAAATTTTTTTTATTATATAAAATTGGCCATGTATTTAACTAAGGGAGAGGAGATGGGCTTGAGGTTATTGGGGAGGATGATTTTTTTTGTGATGTAATATTTTGGACACACACAGACTCTCACTCACGTCACATCAATTGACTAGCCACGCAATCATGATGAAGAACCCACACTCTGCTTTGACAAATAGACGACGGTTGAATTATAATGATTTAAAATTTTGCAGAGTAATTCTTTAAATCTTCATGATGCATGGACAGATGGAAGAAAACGGAAATGTTTGAGAGAGACGAGGCTTGTTTGTAATGTCAGCTTGAAATTCATCCATGAGATGAAAAAGATGATGATGATCTCATGATGATATTATGATAATCATCTTTCTTCTTTCTTCCTCCTTGATGACTCCGTTCATCAGGTGAGTACCTCCCATATGGCTAAAGAGTCGTCTGATCAAGAGCAGTTTTCCATTACTTACCTAATATTATGATTATTGTTACAATTGTACTCGAGCCAAGTCATCTAATGGAACGTCCTAAACTTTTGCAGAAATCTTTTTTGTCTTGTCTTGTCATTTTCCCTTTTTTCTTTTGTCCTCCCCTTTTTCAAATTTTAATCTTCATCTCTCTCTCTCTCTACACATAAGACTTGTGTGTCCATTGTGTGGAAGGAAGAAGATAAAAAAAATGAATCCAGCAACCTGTAGCGTTCCCTTTTATCCACAAGATTTTTTCTTGCCATGGAAAAAAGGAGCTGAAGGTTGAAGGAGTAGGAGAGATAATAGAATTTGATAGAATGGAGGGATGAGTCTAAATTTGAATCAAGGATATTACATAACTTTTTATCTCTAGCCCCCTCTCATTCTTATCCTCATAAGTAATCAAAAGTAATATTGCAATTGCCATTTTTTTTGAATCGTTTCTTCTTATTAAAATGTTCCTTTTATGTCTTCAACTCAATTTTCAATAGAATGTACTTCATGTGGAGGATACAGTCTGTGATGAAGCATTTTAAAATATTGCCAAGAGATTAATGAATTAATTAATTCTTCATCCATTATCCTCCACCACTCCTCTCCACAATTATTTTTCCAACAGTAGTCCCCCCACTACTGCAGTACGAGCCAAATAATTTTGCACACAAATATTTTACACATGCTTTAAATAGTAATGACAAATATGGTCTAGGTCATGAAGTGATGGGGATGAATAATAGAAGATGTTGTGGTGTTGTTGATGACTTTATATGAGAAGAGATTGATTACAAAATGGAATTTGGGGGAGCATTGCCACAATTGGGATTGAGACCTCGTAAGCCTGGTAAGACTAATCGTAAGAGTGGTCACATGATGAAATGAAACTCATTTAACTTGTGTCACATGACAATGAGACCAGATTAGTCCACCCCTTGTTACAATAGTCATTTTTGAAAGAAAACAACTGAAATTTAATTTCTCTCAAGTTTGGGAATGAAAAAAAAACATTGTACTTTGTAACAGATAAAAATGAATGTATTTGTTTAAGATGGAGAGAGAATCAAGTTGAAACTTGAAGCCTCACAGTTTTTTGAGAATGTATTAAAATGTAAATAAGATGAATTTTCACCCCCAGGATGAATTAACTTTTTTGTCAAGGAAAGAATGAGAATTTTTGTAAAGTAGTAAAATGAATGATGAGAGAGCAGTCATGTCAAAAAATTATTTGAAACTTGAGACAAGGAAGGTCAATGGCGGTCAAAGGGAAAAAACCGCAGAAAAGTTACGGTTCAGATTATTTGGTTGGTTTTTTTTCACTCCAGTTTCAATTTCAAGCCCACTCGAGCTCCCTCCTTCCCCCAATTGACAATGAGTTTCTCACAATGAGGAGAGTGTTGGATGGGGAGTTCAAGAAGGCATGGCCATTTCATCACGCCACGACTACTACTCGTAATTAAATTGCACCTACAACTAATTTCTTTTGAAACATTTTGGCATTTTAATTTTTTTTATTGCATGACTTCCGACGAGGCCTACCATCCTCGTTGGTTTGTTTTCCCAATATTTCTTTGAAAGCCCCAAAAAACAAAAAAAGCTGTGGCATAGTAAATATCTTGCAATATAATTTAACACATGAAAACATTATCTGTACAGTGATTAAATTATTTTGTTAATTGCCATCATTATAAGACTTTTGTGTGGCAAGGCAAGATGACTTAAAATTCTTGACTGTACACAACAACTCTTTATATGAAATGACCTTAAGAAATTCTTGTCAATTACAAGTAGGGCCATTACAAGTTTTGTTGAATATTTTGCAATCCTCACTCCTTGATAATTATTCTCCCTGCCACGTCTATTCTAATTGAGAATTAACTCATGGATCCACACAAAAATATTTACTTAGCCTAATTTTCATCAACCTCAAACTCATTCTCACATCCATCCATCCATTGTGTTTTCAAACTACATTCAATAATTATATTGTCACAACGTGTCCATTTAATCCTCGTTCAATAAATAAAATAAGGAACTTGATTTCAATCTTTTGGCCATAATTTGTTTTCATTTAGTCCCGACTTTTTAACAAGAGAGGAAAAAAGGACAATGCAAAATAAAAATCTCAAAATCCTTGTTGACAGAGAGAGAGACTGTTAAAAATCTTTTACATGAAAAGATTCTTTTGTATATAATTATAAATTTACATTGAAAATTATGTACAAATTACAAAAAATTGTTCATTGTATTAAAATGAGCCACAGTTTAAACCTCACTTTTTGTACAATTGAGCCCAATTTCTCTAGACTACGGAAAAAAATATAATTCTCGTCATTCTCCTTGTTGTAGATTCTTGTGTAGAGAGTACAAGATTCGATAAATTATAAAAATGTATGGAGAGGGGGGGGGGGAGAATAATAATATTTAATAATTGTTTTGTGGGTATAGACAGATACTACAAGATTGCCTTGTTGTGGATAAAATGTATAATAATAATTGTGGATGTGTAGAAATACAAAGCATGCTTTGAATCTCTTTTACATCTCTCTCTCTCTCTCTTGGGTCTAGCAAAAAAGTTGATTCTTCTACTCACACTCATAGGCTCATAGGAGACTCGTGGTAGGGTAGAAAATTGTATGCATTTACCTGTGTACAATGAGCGTCTCACCTGGACGTTGAGGGTAGAGATTTTTCATGTGTATTACACTCAACCAAGACGAGACCAAAGGGGTTGAAGTCGAGGGTGGAAACTTTTTACCACAAGCAACTAAGGATTATCATTTGAACGGATGTGATCAGTTCTCAGGTGTATCAACGTGCGTGAAGATCCACGGATCCGGAAAAAAATACAATTCATACTATACAAATCATACACTCTTACATTCAGTGACTTGATCTCCTTCTCAAGCATTTCATTTAATTGTCTCCCTTTATTTATTTCAGTTTTTTTCAAAATAATAATCATACACAAATAAATCAAAATTTATGTTGAACAATGTGTACGTGCAACTCGTAAATTTTGTGTTTCTCAAAGTTTCTCACAATAATAAAATCTACACAACAACAACAATTCTTAAACTTTGAACATAAATAAATTTTTATTTTTCGTGTTCAATTCAAGACATTAATTAAAAATTAAAAAGAGTATAAAAGTGGACATTGGATATTATTTTGGTAATATTAAATTTTATTGAAAATCAATATCCATTTTATTGGATATTTGATATTGAGTTGATTGTGTTAAAAAAAGTGTAAAGTGGTCTCTGATGTGGATTGGTGTGTGTGTTTTTCTTTTGAGACACGTTCCTTCATTTTTTTCCATCTTTTTGAAAAGGAACCAAGCGCAGAATCACTTGAGGGAGTGCAACATAAAATTTTAATTCAGTGAAAAAAAAGTGTCCTTATAATGTCAAACGTATAAATTTAATGAGGTAAGAGAGTCAATATTTACACTCACAATTTTACGGAGACATGGTCAAACTTTGATGAATAATTAATTTTATACATTTTGTACGACATAAAATATTGTCATCCACTTCTCTCCATCTCCAATGAATGAAAAATTAGTCATGATGATAAAAAAAGGGAAAAGAGATAAAATAAAAAATCCTAATTGAATAATTAAATATTCTCTCTCTCTCAGTTTTCAAGTCCAAGAGATGAATGATTTTATAGAGTCACAAATTAAATTGTTTAATGTACATTTAACTTGCCATTATAGTTTATAGGGGGAGGGATTCAAAAAAAAAGAGTTTTTTGGACATAAAAGAAGGAAGTTGTGTCATGAAATTTTGTGGGACATTAGGGACGCCTCTCGCCGTCCACATGTGTCCAAGTAGTACAAAAATGCATATCATAAAAATGACTTTATTCATGAATTTTGAGCGGCTTTTTCCTTCTACAAAAAAAAACTACATACATGAATATGCAAATATGAGAGAGAGGAGGAATACTTTGCATATGAACCAAACGCATATTTATGTGGAAAAAAATTCAAGAGTTGAGGTTGGGAAGGAAATAAATCATTTCTTTTTTGTGTGGAATATTTTTTACTATTTATGGATTACCTTTAGAGGAGGAGGAGGAAAGGATAAAGGACAAGATAGACGACCAAAGAATAGATATTAGTACACTCGAACCCATACACAACAAAATGAAACAATTCATTGAAATCTTTGTAAATAAAAAAAAACATTTTTAAGTTGTAAATCACATACACATGTAACCACATTCTTGTTATTATTATTATTGTGAAGACGTGCATGGGTGTGCATGGGTGTTTGTTTGTCTACCTGTAGAGAGAGAGAGATGGGGAATCAATTAGGGACATTATCTCCAGCTCAATAGTAAAAGCAAAGTAATCTCTCTGGTTTGAATTGAGAGTGTAAAAGAGAATCATGAATTTAGAATAGTAATAATATTTATTACAAGGTAAAATATATGTCATCATCATTATCATTCCACTCTCAAGTGGAGGAGAGCAAGAAAGTGAAGGAATGAAAAAAAAATGTATTGAATTAAACTAATATTTAATAATAGCCAATGAAATCAAGTAGTACTCTCTGAGCACGAGGCATCATTAAATATTAGGCGGCTTGCAATTTACTACATATCTGTATTATTACCTATAGCTTGGATGGATCTATATAGGCAGACTTTCTTGTCCATGTCAATTCAATGTAGAGATGGACACACGCCCCATGTGTACTACACTCTACATGTCTGACCAAGTCCATTGGACATCATCACTTTTACCTTGTCTCTGACTCTCTCGCTCAAGTACAAAATATTATACAAATCATCATCCAACATGAGAGGAGGGGGGGGGGGGGAGATGGTTGTCTTGAAGTGATTGGACTCTCTTGTTATTGTTATCCCTTCTCATAATATTATTCATCTGCAAAACTAAAATTATTTTGTACGTCATTTCTGTTTGAATTCGATGAGGATGACGATGAGATGAAAGAGATTTTTTTTATGTGGCTTACATATACTTAAATGTGTGTGTGTGTACACACACATCGTAGGAAAAAGTGGACAGTCGTGTGTTTCTCCCTGTGATCTTTCATCCATTGCAGAGGGTTCATTGTTACAAAACTCTTGTCAAAAAATTACCTCTACTCTTTTATTATTATTTTTCCATAATGTTAGTCTCTCTCTCATTTAATGTCTTACATTGCATTGGTAAATTTAAATGAACATTTTACAAGTTTAGTGGAATAAAATACAAAAGGGGGGTCTGATAAACAGAGAGAAATTTGACCGAGAGCCATGTCGACAAGAGGTGCTAGTATGTGCAATTTTACACACAAAAACACACAATTTTATTCTAACCTACGTAAATATTTTACACTCAAAAGGATTTTGTCACTTTAGTTTCTTTTTTCTCTCTAATTTATGTCGCTTAAATTCTGACTAATTTCACGATTTAGAGGATCACAAACCTTGAGGGCGGATCAGTGGACTTTTTTTTGCCAAAGAAAAATGAAGGAGAGAGAAAAAAAAGAGGAAATGTACAAAAGTTTAATATTTTTATACGTATTTTATTATGGATCAACTCCAAAAAATTTCATGGGAAGCTTTTTTTTGTCAGTTTAAATGTTTTAATCAGAATACAACAAAACTTGTAAGATTTCAATTACCAATAAGTTTGAGCATTTGGAGCGATTTTCATTTTAAACTGTTGAAATTGTTTTTTTATTATTATTATGAACGCACAACTATTTATTATACCCCCACTAAATGCTCCATGTCTACTCTTTTTTTTTGTCTTTTTAAATGGCAATAAGAAGTGCAATAAAAGTGTTCAAGTTTATTGAAAAAAAAGGAAAAGGGGGAGGTTGTAACATGGATTATTATAAAAGCATTTAAATTTTGTAACCAGTTAACCAACATCAATACCTCTATTCAACTTTACAGTCTACATCCATAAGATTCCCATTAAAAGATGACTAGACTAGTCAAGCAATTACTTAATTGACTTGCTCTAATTCCTTAATTTTCATCTCATTGAGGAAAATTTAGTTTTCATGGGATATATTCATGTCCACCCACGTCCACTTGAAAAAATGTTGAGCTTTTTTTTGACTTGTGGCTATGAAATGGAGTAGGGGATGAGATTGGGAATAGAATTGTATTGGTAATTAGACAAGAAGGGCTCATGAGAGTGGGGCTTGTACAATTCATTTGTCAAATTCTTCCTCTCGTCGGTCTCTCTGTGTTCTGTGAAGTACCTGCTTGAGAGTCAAGATTGACGAGGTCCGTCAGTTGGTTGTATCTCCTGAGGATCAACATGAATAGCCATTTATCAATGATGGCTTGCTCTTGACTATGTCAATATCTAATGTATGCGTGTAGACCATCATTTGTATTGTCTACCAGTCCATGGAATGTATAATGTGAATATAATTTGACTCATTCCCCTTCTTCTTCTTCTTGTTCTATTCTAATTATGCCAAACTTTCTAGTTATTTGACACATGTTTGAGCACAAGTCAAAAAATCTTGTTACTTTGAGTCTTTTGTGCATCAGATTCTAAACTTGTCTCTCTCCTCCTCCTCCCCATCGTCAACATGAGACGGAGTGGAGAACATGTCTCGGGATGAAATGTTGATCTCATGATGAGTGACACGCTTACCTAACCGTAGAGTCAGCCGTTGACGTTGACAGTCCAACTGTCCACTCATGTGTCTGAGGGACATGTACACACAAGTGGACAGGGAGGACGAGATGACAAACATTTGAAAATGTTTCTTTTTTCACAATTAAATACATAACCTCTGATTTAGCCAATCTTAATTTACGTCTCACTAAATCCATCTCATCTCTTGTCACTCCTCCTCTCTCTCCATTGCCATTTCTTTGTTGGAGATGACCAAGCGAGTATGTTAAAAAGTTTATTTTTCTGTGATTATCCATATTATTAGCCATCACAAATGGGACCTTCTTGTTTTTTTCATGAAAAAAAGCAACCCACAATTTTTTGCTGTGCAACATGTCCTCAATGTCGTTGACATTGTGAGGAATAAAGGGAAGATGTAGACTCAATGTAAAAGACCGTCTGTCTTGAAATTTTATTCTCTGTCAATATTATTCTTCTGACAAATTCATAATGGATCGTCATAGAAGAGAGCATATGTGTATGCCCACCATTTTTTATATTTTTGCATCGTCATACTCCTCCCTTCTAAAAAAAGTAGCAGACGGTCAAATATTTTATTCAAATAAGAAATTCAACATTTGGCTAATTTATTTACATACAAAGTTATTACTACTTTGAATAACTAAAGACAAGATCTCTTGTGTATTCAATTTTAGTACTCAAAATGACTCAATAATTTGTCATACCCAACATTCTTGTCATTTCTATTCTCATTATTTAAAATTTTTTCAAAATTTTTACATTGTTGTACAAAATATTCTGAGAACTTTTTTAAATGTAGAATAGACTGTTAATACTTTTAGATAAAAATGTAGTTTGTGAAAAGATAAAAATGACATTAGAATTAAAATTAGAGCAGGAGGAGGAGGGGATTGTGTACATGAGAAATGTTATGTTACAATCAAATCAAGAATCAACTTGAAGGAATTCTCATCGATGGTTTAAAAGGTAGGAGAAAACGGTGGGTTGTCGTGTTCGTAATAATAGTTTAGCATGTCCAAACGGTTAAGTTGGTTGATATGTCATCCAAATGTAAAATTTTCCTGTCAACTTATGAGTCAGAGTGATGTATCACATGATTCCACAATTTGTTTTCTCAGCCTCCTTTCCTGTCCTGCATTCCCTTTTGCTGTCTCCAAGAGTGGCCCCTTATGTAAGTTAACATTTGTAAATGGAAGCCAGTAGTTTTTGAGACTAATCGTGATTTTTGACATGTTACTTTTTTTTTATTCTTTCCCAACTTTACGACTCCCCCTCAAATATCAGTACAAGACACAAGTTTATACCTTTAATGTGTAGAATTTATAAAAATAATTTTTTTCTGTTCTGTAAAATCATAAAAATGAAATACATGTACGAGTGTCAATAGAAGACAAGTCATAATTTTATTATTTGAGAAAACAGTTTAAGCTTTCCATGGAATGGAGAGGAATCTCAAGAGGGATAATGACTATGTGCGTGCGAAATAAAATGAGAGATTTTTTTTTGTCTCCTTTTGACACATGGGATGTACATAGAAAGGGATTAATGGTTTTGTGTGAGGAAATTGTTCCAACTACTGGTCTCTCTCTCTCCCTGTGTGGGATGTCAATATTATGAAAGAATTTGTAGAGGATTTTTCCCCTCTTTTTCAATCGTAAAAAAAATGTTCAAACAGCTCCTGTCCACAACTTTGAAAGACAAGTTGCAAAAATCTATTTACTCATCTTTTAAAATCTTTTAATTGCACCGTTTACAACTTACATGTACCTCCCATTGTGGAGGATGGAGAGAGAATATATAATTATTGCTGCAATAATTTTTTACTCTGTAATAATTTTTCACTCCCTCTTCAGATTCAAGATTATTTTATTGTCGACGTAAAATTACATCCTGAAATAATGATCAATTGTCTTTAAAATAATTTTTTTTTAAAAACTGTATTAAGGACGGAGGAACATAAAATAATAATACGAGTGCCATCTTTTTTCATGAGCCCCCCTCGAGAAATGTGTAAATTAATCATTTTGTGTTGATTGTATGGCAAGATAATTTATATAATTTAATGGATTTTATATAATTCATTTCATTCCTCTCTCATGTAAAAAAAACTGAAGGATATTTTTTTGTGTAAAACTGACAATATGAAGCCTCAAACTTAATCGATACGTTTAGCCCATATTAGCAGAGAGAAGAAGAGTGAGAATTGATGGGAAGATTGGGGGAAAAGGCAGCCGAGAGGGTGATTTGTAGAAAAGGAGGGGGATGGTGTAAAGACCAATAATTAAGTTGAAAAAAGTGTATGAAATATGAGAAAAGTTAGTTTCCTTGATTATTTTCTCGATCAAAAGTGTTTTTTTTATACTCTTCATCTTTCCTCTCCTCCTCTTTCTTGTGTTCTGAGGGTCATGTCTTTTTGGTCTTTTGTTGTGCTTGGAGATGGTACATGAGATATTGAATTGAGTGACGGATGACGGAATTCTCCTTTTCTTCTACTTTTTTCGCCTTAAATTTCCTCGGAATTTCATCTCATCTCCCTCGAGCAAATGATAATTAGCCCTTGATGCTCAGCCAGTCAGTTCTTTTGCAAAGAAAAAAAAACTCTAAACAGACACAACAAGACAACACAAGCAAAAAAAAAATATTTTAACACACAAAGTTGAAAACGAAAAGTGACAGCTAAAGAGAGAGAGAGAGCCTATAGCCATTTTGATAGATATAAAAAAATGTATAAAATGTTCACATATATTTGTGAATAAAAAAAAAGTCAACAGTGCATCACACTGAACAATATTCTTAACACAAATTTTATACAAAGAAACATCACTTTTAAAATTAAAACCACCCTCAACACTCTCTGTCAAAGTTGTTGACAGCCTTCCACTGTGGAAATTTTGAACACTTTTTCCCTCACAATTTTCTTTCTCTGAATTGAATAACAAGACTCTTGATTTTTTTTATTTCATCCTCTTCCTCTTTCCTCCCGTCAAGTAATTACACAATGGACTCTTTTGTTCCTTCAATACCAATAAATACAAAAATATTTATAACAGTTCTCAATTTAAGAGCAAGTCCTTACCCCCCAAAAAATACATGGCGTAATTTTTTTTATAAGAGAAAATTACAACTTGTAAAATCTAGCGGTAATCATGTTCTCCCTCATATTGTAAAAAAAATGACTAAAATATTTTTCTCACATTTGTCGTCAACAGAGAAGCAAGTTAAATGGTTGACCACAAGGAATTGAATTTAAATATTCAATGTGAAATATTAGAGGAGAGTTTTTTAACCAAATAAAAAAAGTTTGTGCACAAGAGTTGCAATTGTAGTTTTTTTTCTGTTGATTTAGAATAAAAGCATGCATAATTTTCATCCTCTCCCCTCTTTCCGCTGTACTAAATCAAAAAAATGTACAAGTTCACCTGAAGAGAGAGATGCTGGACAAGAAAAGTTTTTTTTGTATAATTCAAATGGTAAACAATTTGTGTGTGTACATACAAGACTATGCATGTCCACAATGTTATACATGATGTCTCATCTTTTGTACAAATGTTATCCCTAGAAATTCTCATGATTACATCATGATAATATGGCCCCTCTCTCTCTTACAGTAGAAAAAAATGAATAAAACAGAGTTTGTGGTATACCTTTTGAGTGTATAGAATACACAAAAATATATAGAAAAATAATGGAGGAGGAGGAGGAGGAGGGGAGCGTGGTAACTGCTAACACATGATTTTACTCTGGCTAAATACCACCTCAAGAAGAAGAAGAGAGACAAGTTGGAAAAAAATGTAAGAAACCATGCGAGATGAGTCCAATCCTCGTATGTAATCCCTTTGGTCTAATCGTACCTGGTCACTAGGCTCTCCATCTCTCTCCGTCTCAGCTTGTGCCGAGAGGAAGTTCGTTGAACCACCCAATTCAAACTGAATCTCAGTGAGAGAGAGAGAGAACCAGAAAGAATTTTTGTCACAAAATCTTCGTATAGAGTCCTTCATAATCCTTAATTCTGAATATCATTTTTTTCATCTTCTTCATTTTCCACACATGCTTGTCCTATGTGGTCTTGGCAATCAAGACAAACATTTTTTCTCTCTTTCAACAAAACTGCACAGTTGTGAAGGAAGAGGGGGGGGATAATTGCAATATTTTAATGTCAGCATTAAATAGAATCTTTGTATGGTTTTTGGTGATTAATGTTCAATGGGGGACTGTACACACACAGTTTTGTTCTTATTCTGATGGTCTCCCATTATCCATACAAAAAATATGAGCACAATTCTTAATCTCATAATCATACACATGCACGCAATATGCAGTAATAATCTTCTCCCGTGGGAGGGGGGGAGAATAAATACCTGTATCATAATTACATAATGATGGATGACACAGGCCCACTGTCTGCCCTTGGTCTCCAAATTTTATTTCGGTCACAAAATGTGGACACAAGACAACATGCGGAAAGGATTGAGTCCAAGGGTTTGGGTGACCATGACAGGGGACACTTTGACTCATTAAATAATTACGAGTTAAAATTATGTCCACAAATAAAAATGTCTCCACTGCCATGTTTATTTTTTAAAAACTTGCTATAAAAAACAATGACAAGATAGTTAGCAAAAATGAGAATTTTTTTATTGCTGTATTCATTGAGTACAAGGGATGCAACGATGCATGACATTAAGGACATGTGTTCCAAATCTATTGATAAATTTTTGTGGTGACCAGTGACCAACTTTTTTGTCATGGAGTCAATCATCTGAAGACACAAAAAAAATGTTTTCCCAACTTGTCTCGTATGACCCATTGAAGAAGTTGAATGCATCATTTAATGTCTTTATTTTTCTAGTGTTGTTTTGTGAGTTGAAAAACAACAAAAAAATGTTTTTTTTGTGTTTCAACTGCAAGAATAATATATTGTTAGTCTGAATGTGGTCTAGTGTTGGATTTTTGCATTCATGTGGGATGATGTGACTCTTTTTTTATCCTTCCTCTCCCATTTCAAGAGTTATAAATGAGGGTGAGGATATATATGAGCAGTTTTTTTTTATTGTTTCTCTGCTCTTGACGGTTGACTGTCTTGGACGGTTGGATGAATTGGAATGACAATGTCTAATATATAAATCAGTAGTGAGTGTATCGGGTCACGAGTCGCTCCACTTTGTCTAATTTTTTTCCCTTGTCTCCCGTCACATCATCATTATCATCCCCCCCTCCCTCAAGATGAGATAATGAAAACCAGTGGCCTATTCGATTTCCTTCCACTTGGCTTGACTTTGTCATCCTCATACATAGAACAGTCCATAGAACCAAGACACATTCTTGTCAAAATTTTGTACCAAATTGTAGCTCATTCCTAGTTTGCATCTTTTTTTCCAAGTCCAAGTCGAGCGTGTTGAAAACATGATTTTTGTATGTGAGACACATGTATCATGTTGTTTTATGTGGTTTTGTACAAATTCTGCTCATTGTTTTATTGTTCTATTTGTAGTACTCCTAAGTAAGATTGAGAAATGTGTGTGAAGGTAAAAAACTCCTCAAAATGAGATAAGTAGTTTGAGACTAAAAAGTTGGTGGTATAAATAAAAAAAGGTACATATTAAATGAAGGCATTTTTTTCTAACGTCTTCTCCAATTCCATTGAAACTGTTGAAGCAAAGTTTTTTTCAAGTACAAACGGAACACACGCCTTTTTTCTATTTTTCTCTCTCTTCGTGTTCTTTTTCTATGAATGCACTATTTAATTGCTCCTTACTCGTCTCAATTGTGGCAATGCGTGTCTAAGAACTCCATGAATAATATAGACGAGAGGGAGAGAGAGACAGGTAAAACATTTTTCAAAGATTCAAAGACTGGAACGAGACTCTCTTGCACTTTGCACTCTCCAACGGTTCAGGATTTCCCTAGACAAAAATTGTAAACTATTTAAATGTACAAAGGCAAATTTCTAATATAAAAATTTTTCTGATGGTCTCACAAATTTTTTTTTTGATTCGTGTGTACGTCACTGTACGTATAAAGTCCACGTGATTGATGATAACTCCATTTTCATGCGGCCTTAGTTTCGTCCATTTAGACTTCAATTAATATGATGATCATCTTCATCACTGTGGCAGAGTGGAGATAACAAATTGTGATGAATATTTGATTCCATTTTTTTCACGATGACACAGTTTCCGGTTTGTGCATGCATACAGAGAGAGAAGAGAGTTAATTGTATGAGAGGTATCAATGCATGAGGCATGGGGGATTGGCAATGAAGATTTCTAATTTTTTTCCCAAAGATAAATTCTATTTCTATTCTCTCACTACAAAATATGAGTTTAAATACATGGAGAAGATGAGGAGGGAGAGGGGGTACAGAGTTGGAGATGGAGATGATTGTGAGAGAAAATATTTTGTTAATCGTGAGTTGGAATGGAAGGGAGTCGAGACAGATTGTCATGGAATATTTGAAAAGTCATCGATATATTTATAATGTATTGTGATTTGGTTTGTTTCCCAAGATTTGCATGTAGTTTACATGATTGTGTGGCTTCTCTGCCTAGCTATGGGAAGAGAGTCTTCTTTTTTACTTCAATACGGATAAATGTAATCTTGATCCTCATCTAATCATCCATCTCTCTCAGCATTCTCTCTTCCATTTAACTTCCAATTTTTTTCCTCTTGTTGTCCTATCCTGGGGCTAAGCATGTCTACAACTTTTTCGTGTTTATCCTTGTAATGTGTAATGATGATTGCAAATAAAAATTGCAAAGTGATTATACATACTTAGACACTGTGAAATAGACTTGTTGTCAATTTCACGAGTCTTCTTCTCCTTCTCTAGTCACCAACCAGTCAGCCAGAGAGAGAGAGAGACTAATGGAATCTACATTTTATACAGAACAGAGCCAGTGAGACTTGTTCCAATAAATTAACCAGAACCGGGTCAGCCTTTCAACCCTCCGTACATACACAGATCAATGACAATCATCCATTTATTTGCATCAACAACCCTCTCTCTCTCTTGGAAAATCTTCACCAACTCACAATTAGCTCTTAATCGATTATCTCTGACTTACAAAGTCAACAACCATTTAATTCATAATTATCCCTTTAACTTCTTTTCAATTCTTAAAAAATAAGAGAGGATGATAAATATTCTCATGTAGAAATAATTGCCCATGTTGTGGAATTTAAAAATTGATCCACGTATGACGGAACATTACGATTAATTAAATTTATCTACCTGTGTATATTTAGTGAGTTACCAACTCCCTTTTTTTGTATGAATCCATCCATGGAAATGGAGCTTAATTAGGGGCTAGGAGCTAATGTGTATTTTTAAACGTTTAACTAATGCTAAAGAGTTTAATTTCTCTTCGTGATAAAAATATTCTATTTAAGTATGACACACAGTGAGAGAGAGAGAGGGGGGGATGTATGGGAATGGATAGGGTAATGAGCTTAATATAATCTTTGTGCTCAAATATAATGAGAGGGGGGAGTGGACTAATAGTATAATTTATAATAGGTAAAACTGAGGTAATTGACTTTCTAATTGTTATCGTCGTCTATCTTTAAATTCAGGAGGCATCAAAAGGGACTCATAGTTAGGAACCTGAATTATAAATTCTCTGACACTCTCCCCACCAACTTTTTTTTTTGATTATGAAATTTATCCAAAGGCATTTTTATTCAAAATGAGTCAGAAAAGTTTTAATGATTTTCCTTTTGTATTTGACTTGTCACAATGATCTGTGTGGTAATCCACGTACGAGGGTAGGGTATCCATGAATTTTGAAATGAGAATTAATTGTTGGAATATTAAATTAGATTAAAGTTTCAAACATATTTATAATTAGTAAAATGAGTCTTTTTTTTGACAGTCTTGAGTCCTCCTCCTCCTTTGTTATGTCCTACAGTCAAAAAAAATAATTTCCCTTCCTCATTCTCATTGATGACGGGACTAGCAAATTCCCTAACCTTTTACTTGTTTCAATATTAAAATTTCACTCGTACAGTCAAAAAACTTTTGAGACAAGAGAAGGGAGGGGGGAACGTGAATGCCAAGGGATATTAAATTTAAATAATAGAAAGAAAAAAAGGTTGCTCATGAACAAATTTATCTCTATTGAATTTATTATAAAGAATAAAAAATCATGTACAAATAATTGAGAGCAACTCGAGTCTCTCTCTTTAAAAAAAATTCTCAGAAGAGAGAAAGGAAAAAATGGCCCCAGAGTGATAAGAGAGCGTAGGTCGGGCGGGCTGTGATGGTGGTCGAATGGGACAGAAGGTAAAAGTGAGACAAAAATATGAGAGCCCGTATCAAAGTCTAGTCCAAATTGTCTTGTGTGTGTCGTGGAGAGCCAAAAGGTGCTCTCTGTGTGATCTGATGGTTTGGCTACTTTGGAGAAAAAAAAACGTGAGGACTGGTCCCCACATAGAACGGTATAGGAATGGGAGAGAAGACGTGAGAGTGTGTGAGTAATGGGAGATGATTTTCTCACAGGGAAGGCAAAAGAAGAGACGGAAGAATAAAATACAATAAATTGTAAGTGAGCCAAGCCAAGTCAGAGTCAGTGTTTTTGACCTTCCTCCGTTTGAATTGGCAATTCTTGCCTCGTCCCAGGATCAAGACTCTCCTTCACTCTCCCATCCCCCATCTTTAATATCATGTTATCATATATTCTTCCCATTCTACCCATTAGATCATGCCAACTTTCGCACGCAAACTTGACTCATTTCACAGACCAAGAGAGCAGAGATTGAGAGGAAAGATGATCCAGTTGCAATTCATAACTTGCTCTTTCATCTCTCTCTCCTACTTTATGTGGGATTTTTATCAATATGAGAGTCAGGGAAGATGATAAGGGGGGAAGTGAAGATTGTAGAGAGTAAAAAAAACAAGAGTCTCGTCTCCTCATACGCACACACAGACACTCTTAAATCTTGTAAGAGGTTGTGTATCTTGTTGTTGTACGTGAATCAGGTTTGGCTCTGTGGGTTTTTTTTCTTGTTCAAAAGTGAATGAACAACAATAACAATGTGTATTATACTGTACATGTAGTTATATATCCCTCCCCATTATCCACGGGCTTTGACGCACTCTCTCAGCCCCAGCTGGACTGTACGACTACGTAGTCGTACAACTAACTGTTGTACCTTTACAATCCCCTCCCCTCAAAATTGGTAAAAAAAAGATTATCTTGGAAGAATCGTGCAGCAGGAGCAGGAGCAAAGTCATGGAATGGACGAGGATGAGGGTATTTAGGGAAATTTCTTGACTGAGCAAAAAAAAAGGCCCAAGGAAGAGTACCGAATATTTATACACTGTAACATCCAGGAAGAGTCTTGAAAAAAGAAGAAAAAAAAACTATTTTGGGTCAAGGGTTACTTCTCTCTCTGTGTGTTATCGTGGGATTATTATTGAGTATAGAGATGAATTATATTTCGTGTATCTCCATGCATCATGATGATGATGGTCTCGTCATAATAATAATACGAGTATAATAATGTCTACCCATTTTATGATCCTTTGGGTACATACCATGCATAATATATTTCCATCTCAATGCTATGGGCTATACCTGTACTCTCCGTCCATGTCTGTCATCATCATCTTCCTCTAATGTGTGTCCATACATTTTTCGGTCTAGGTGAAGCTCCAAACAATTTAGATGTAGAGGAGAAAAAAGTCTTGAAGGAATATTCAATAGAGAGAGAGAGAGTACAAAATAACCACCTACAGTCCAATATTTATACACGAAATACTTAAGGGAGAGTGGTTAAGGGGACAGACATTTAACTCCTTTGAGAAGGAATGCCGACTCTTTCATTTTGAAACCAAACGAGTCTCCTCATCTCTAATATTAAAGATTTATGAAGAATCAAGGGGACACGCCATGGCTTATGAGCATGTGAACACTCTTTTAGTCTTCCTTCATTGGACAATCCTTTCTTGTGGGGGACTTTGGACGACTTTGGAATGAGAATTAACGGGTGTAGTACACATGGCAGGGTTTTTTTATTTCCAGCTTATACGTAGTCCACCAAAGAAGCCCACAAAAGGCCTCCCAGACTACACTTTTCTGTTGGTGTCTCCTCCCTTTCCATTTGTAAGGACTTTTTTGGCCACAGGGTCTCAAGTCTCCATGAAGAAGAAGAAGTTAATAAAGAGTTTAATATTCTAATCTCCTTCATGTTCCATTCTCATGTACAATGCTTTTGTGTACGCTTGGCATGACTGCTGTATCACTCCATCTCCATACACAAAAATCATTGTAGGAACAATGCACATCCAAATAAAGACTCTCAGCTCCTTTCGGCCATTCACTCAATTCATAAAAATATGGACCCATAAATTCCTCCTCGACAATGGGGGTCATGTGGAAACAAGAAATTGATGGACTTTTAATTTTGTGATCCTCGTGCGGCCACATTTATTAAATTGTATAATTTTTTTTATTTGCAGAGACACTCGTGGCATGCCCTACAAGTGGATTTGGAGAAGAAGATGATGATGAGCAGTAACACAGTGGACCACACCAAAATACCCATTTGGATTGGCAAGGATTGCAAAGTAACTTCTTTTAAAAAAAATTTATTTAGAGCTCATAACTCGTTCTGAATGGCTTGTAAAATGATTTCTTTATTTAAATTAAATAGGTAGTTACTGGTATCAACAAATCAACGACATGTCAAAATGTGATTCAAACCCTCATCACCGACAATCCCACCAAATTTGTCATTGTCGAAAAGTGGAAAAAGGTTAGTATTCAAATTAAAAATCAACTCTTTATTGTCTTTTATTATCAATTCTTTTATATAAAAAAATATATTTGATATTGTGTCGTTTAAAACAATAAAATTGGGGCTGGTAATAAACTTGTTTTCTTCCTTTTGGTCATGCTAATGAATTTAAATTTGTTGTCCATCTTGCGCTCTAGATTAAGTGATACAATTTTTTTTCTCCTCTTCATTTTTGTTCAACAAAATAGAGAGCATGTACGTGGATATGGTAATGAGCCATTCAATGAGTTTATCGTCTTTAATATTCCATTTTTTCCTTGCTTTATATGGTTTTGTCATCATGATGGGCAGTACAGTTTGCACTTGTAATCCCTCCATGTTATTTTATACAGGGAATAAATTACAAAAATCTTGCAAAAACATTTTTATGCAGATTTAATTTTACAAGAGGATTGTCCACTCAAATAATTCTTGTTCAACTTTTTTTTATAAAATTCTCAAGAAATGAGATGAACAAATATTGGGGAAAATACAGGAGGGGGAGGAGGAGCCTCATGCATAATGTAGAAGAGAGGGGGGGAGATAATGTAACTCTTGAAATAATGTTCCAAGTGTCGTTTGCTGTATTCTGGAGTTGTTGCGGACTATTAACTAAATATAAGTGAATAATTCAGTGAAAGGCCATTGAGTTGTCCATACAGACTAGAAAATGATTATAAATTTCTATTTACCCACAACTTTTTTTTAAAGGTAGAGACTCTCTCTCTCTCTCTCGTAGTAAAAGTACAAGGAGTATGTACGTAATGGGTAGAAGGTAAAGGAATAATAATTAAGCACATTCCAAAGGCATTACACGTCGCACGATCTACGAGTTGAGAATGATCTGGTAATGGAGCATTAGAGTTTGAAATATTTTAGAGGGGCGGGGACGTCGATCCATGTGGCCCCTTGGGGCCTTGAGTTAAAGGGCCGCTTTACTTTTTTTTCCATTTTGAATGTGTACAACTCGAGCCCTCGTTCATCTCCTTGATAATTTTTGTACATTGCACATTCTCTTGAAGGACTTGCACATCCAAGAGCATCATCTCCCTTCAATGATGGGCAAAGGGATGAGTTGATGGGTATGATGGAGTGTGGAGGGGAATATTTTTATGCATTTTGAATAATATTGCATGCTCCATGGTCACTTAAATGATACACAACACAGAATGCAGTCCAGTCCAGTTCAAGCCAGTCTTACCTACATTATTCAGCAGGAGTTTTGAGAGAGAGAGAGTAGCCCATCAAAATTTTGTTGTGGGATCTACTAATAAGCCTTCAATGTTTCATGAGATCAAGTCTAGTGTAAAACTATATAATAATTCTCCCCCCTCTCTCTCTTGCTTTTTTCTCCTTGTGAAAGAGACCGACCAAAGTGATGTGGAGAATGGGGGGGAAGATGCATAATCTTCTCTTTTTTTAATCTTGTTAATTTTCATCACTATAGCCAATACACGGACACATGCATCTTCCTGTAGAGTCGAGGGTGTTTGGCCACATTTGAGAGATGAAAAAATTATGTGAAATGGGAAGAAAATGAATATTCAAGGTATGGAGAGAGAGAGAGAGGACCCTCTCATATATTATATTCTTGTACCCAAAAAATCCTGTTCCAAAAAAACATGGACGGAATTCTTCCCTTTGGATGAGACTAGAATGAAATTTTTGTAGTGTGTGAGAGTGGGGGGGGGAGAACTATTTAGCTAGAGAATGAGAAGGAACGCACGTTTTTCCTTCCGACTCCTCGTAACATGGCATATTTTACATAATTTTCCAGCAAGAGCCTTTTAAATGATTTTCAAGGTCGCTTTTCAAGTTTTTTTTTAAAAAAATATCCTCTTGGTTCTCACTCTCTCTCTCTCTCTCTCTCTACTTTTTCTATAAGTGCTCACGAAAAATCATCTCTCTTTTTTTTCTACCACCAATGCGAAGGTTGAGAGGAAGCATTTTCATCTTCTGATGTGAATTTCAATGGGGATTCTTTTTTTTTGTAGAAAAAAAAACTTTGTACTTTCCCATGTAAATGATCCCATACTCAATCAAGTTTTATTTTCCACGGAAGAATTTTTAGTACAAAATAAATTTATATTACAAAAATCTCTCCTCTTCATCTCGTTACTGGATAATTATAGAGAGAAAAAAATCCAGGGTTGTTTACTCACAGAGTACAATGTTGAGAGGAAAATTTAAAGAGTGGCCAAAAATAAAAATAAAATAGAGGGATAATGTGTGTACAGTACAAAAAAAGAACAAGTATTGACGCTTCTCTTCTTTTGTAACTCTACAACAAGATTAAAGTTTAAATAAAGTTGTCCTTTATTTACCATTCACATGTACACACAAGAGCTAGAACATGTTCATGTGTCAACAGGCAACACACACACAAAAAATTATGTAAAGGACCCTGCGGCTGGAAAACATTCACACACAAAATAATTTCCATTTTGAATTGTCCACCTGAAAGATAAAAAGAATCCATGGTAATGGCATGAAATCGTTCTCTCTTGAGAAAATAAAAATTGTTTTTTTGAGGAGATGTACATTTCAAGAAATAAAAGAGGGGGGGGGGTGACAAAGATATGGCCAGGATGACCTTATATCCACAATCTTTTATAGACAATCTATCCCCATCTTGGAAAAAAGAGAAAGAGACAATTTTTATGGAAAAAAGAGAGATAAGGCGGATTTGACGAAAAGTAAAGAAAAAGATGAAGAGGAAGACAGGGAGGACTTTTGTGAGAGAGAATTATGGCCATATAAATGTAACAATACAATAAATGATAAAGATTGAATTTCCTCCAAAGAATTATGCAAAGGGGAGGAAGACTCTCCAACTTTTTTTCACGAGTGAATTTATAACAGAGATGAAGGCGGACATATTCAACAAAGATTGCAATCTGACCCGTTGAAAAATTTACACACACACACAAAAGAGAGAGAGAGGAATGTTCATAACTTTATCAAATGACATTTTATTAAGAATGACAACCATAACTATTTTTTTATGAACTCTCTACGCATGAATTGAACTGTATAAAATAAAAACATTTTCTAAAATGTGCCCATTTCAATATGAAATGTTTGATTTGTTTTGTAACCCAGAAAAGTGGGGGAGACGGAAGAGAGGATTGACTCGGTAGTGTAAATAAAATAAAATAAAATGCGTGTGGATGGGAGCGTGTTAAGATGTGGATGTGGGGTAAAAGATAAAAGAGAGGAAGGGATAAGATAAATATGAATAAAAATGTTAAATAATGAGATGATTGTGTATTCATTCATTTTTTCTTCTCTTTTGTTTTCTACAGATGGAGAGACGACTGGATGGAAGTGTTCGAATTCTCAAAGTCTGGAAAGCTTGGGGAGACCAGAAGGATGATGTGGCGTTAATTCTTCGCCCTCATCACGCAAATGATGGCTACATCGATAAGAAGACTTCTAACAAGGTTTCCCGACGGAATAAGTCATCCCAGCTCCACAAACTTACTAATCATGTAACGTTTTTTTCTCAATTTCTTGTTTCAAAAAATCCTCACATGATTCACTTTATTTGAACATGCAAAGGAAAGCCAAAACCTTTGACTTGCACTCTGTTTCCTCTTTATGGCAGAAATTCTCCAAAATTTATTAGATAAATATATGAACATTTCATTATTGTAATTATGAAGGCATGTGTGGGCCCCGTGTCTCCTTGTTTTTCCTCTCAAAACTTGCATGAAATCAAAAAAGAGATGAGACACACAAATTTGAACAACTTCCGGCTTGAGTGCACTCACATAGTTAAAGCGTAGCTCTTGCTTGAGCCGCTCAACGCATCACTTGCCCTGTTTACATAATATGAAATATTTTGGAGATGCAATGTATGGCAAATTGTAGGAAGAGGGGGGAGAGATTACAGGTAGACTGTGTAAGAGTAATCTCTAGAAACGTCTCGGTATTTTATTTATGATTGCAATATAATTTTTTTGAGATTTATACGTTCTACAAGTTTTTTGCCCCTCTCTCTCTCTCTCACGTTGAGATTTTGAGTGTTGATGTGCGTGCAAAGTTTTTTAAAATTGTACATATGGGATTTTGAGAGGAAGAAGATTTGTTGTGTAATTTTTTTGTAGCTTGGCTCTGTCTTGATATTTTGGTTTGGTCTAATGATTTTTGTTGGTGTGGATTATCTGTAGGATGAGAAGATGGAGGAAGGGGGGGAAGGAGTTCGGGAGCCTATGGAGCGACTGCTAACTTTGGTTCTCACACAAGGAGAGACGATTCAAGCACAATTGAAGAAATTACGGCATCAAGAAGAGCAAATTGAGCGCTATGAAGAGGAAATGCATAGAATACGGAGACTAAAGGAGGGAGAAAACTATGTGGTCGAGTCTTACCTACGTGACGATAAAGGGAAAAAATTGAGGAAGAGAGACAAGAGTCCGCGGAAGTCTGGATGGTTGAAGCAACACCACTCCAACAATCACTCTCATCATCATCATCGTCACAACCACAGCAGGGAGACTCATCATCATCAAAAGGAGGGAGATGTGGGTGAAAAAATCATGGATGTCTCCAGTCCACCAGTACAAATCACAGAGGACCAAATGAACGGTGGGGAGGGCACAGAGACGGAGGAGTATCTTCGTGAACAAAGTGAACTAATGGAGCGAATTTGTGAGCTCAATCATAAATTAACAAAAGAGGAGGAAACCTTGGTCAAGTTGGGCTTAAAAATTAAAAAATATTATGAACGACACAAAGATGAGAATGAACCTCATCACCAAGAGGAAATTCACCAAGGGGAGGGGGAGGGAGAGAATTGTCAAATAAAAAGGACGAGTGGTCATACTATTAGTCGTGATGAGGAGGAAGAACAAGAGTTGAGACATTTGGTGGGTCAAGTTGAATTGTTACGAGAGAATACAAATGAACAATTCAATGAGATTGCTTTAAATGAACAAAGTCTGAATGAATTGGAACAAATCCTTGACTCTAAAAATGATCATGTGGATCATCTCACCTACCAAATTCAACTAGTGGATGAAGAGAGTGAGTATTTGAGACAACGGCTACTCAAAATCACTCATGGTTTCCCTCCTCGACCTTATCCGCATCATTATCATCCAGTCTCCTCCGACTCCCCAATTTCATCTCAACCACAAGAGCCATCCCCAGAGTCAACTGTGACATCACAAGACAGTCGACTTGTAGAGAAACCTTCACCGATTATTGGCACTCAGCAAATAATTCCGTGTGATTCTTCAGCCACCTCCATTAATTTCCCATGCTCCATCCCCACCACTACCCAACTCAATTTACACATAAAACCGTGTCGAGACCATCAAGATAATGATTCCAATTCCGACACTGGCATCAGCTCCCTTCATTCCTCGAGTGATGAGAATACTTTATTTGTCCTCGACACCCTCGTCTGACCATTTTTAATAGCCATGGTGCTCTTCTTTTGTCAATCCCCAATTAAAATGTTGCATATTCAGTTCAATACCAAATATTATTTTGTTAAGTTAGATGACCATAATATATACATATGTATTACATATACCTGCCCTTAGAAATTGTTGAAATATAAAAAAGAAGAAATTTTTTTAGTTGTACTCGCTACATCGCCTATGAGAAATGAATGTGTTGAGTGGAAGGAGAAGAGAGAATGCCCGCATCATGTCCTACCGAAAACGTGTTTGAGTGTAATTAAACAAAAGAAAAGTAGAATGTAAAGGAATATAATAAAATTTTATATAATTGTTGAATTTTTGGCATTACCTACCTCATATGGCCAAGTTGATTGATTCATTTTTACATGTAGCCACTTGGTGATTCTCTGACCTTTGATGCAGTAGCCTCAACTTATGATACGCCTATAAACCCCCTTCATGTATGTACATACCGGCTTCCTCAATAATAATAAAAGTTGTAGGACAAGAAATGAACATGTTGGGGGCTCATCTTTGCCTCATTCCACAACCAACTTTTAATTTTCTTTTATTCTCCACTCACCCGTCTCCACATATCTTCCTACTTTTTAACCATTTTGAGAGTTTATCTTAATATTCTCCATCTCTCTCTAAATGCCAACCACCTCTTCTCCCCCTTCCCCCCTCTTTATCTTCCTTACACATGTACTCTTTGTACCTTGTCTTTGACAAGTAAATTGACAAGGAACTGACTAACTGTGAGAAAATAATTTCAAAAAATGTAATTTTCAACGTGGTTTTTTATATTAACCATCTCCTTCTTGGCATATTTCCCCCCATTTTTTTATATACATCAACTTTCATTTTCTCCGCCTCATCTTCATCATCCTAATCCTTTTTTTTTCTTGTTGTAAAATTTTGTGCACAAAAAAAAGTTGCAGATTATTTAAAAAAACCAGGACTGCATTTTAATAGTTTACATGTTACTTTCCATATGTTATCTTTCTTGTAAAAAAATATTTTTAGCATCTTCCTTCCATTTTACAGGGGACATTGGACTTGAGAGGATTGACAGTATGAAGGATTTAAATATTCTTTAAATTTAAATGGGAATATTCGACATCTCCGAGTTTTTGTCTCTTCCGCCTCCCTTCATGAAGGATGACCATATTCGTAATTCTTTTTGGCAATTCCCTTACACGGGGTCAAAAAGGAGAGATTGTAAAGAGGGGGGGAGCGTGTGTGATGAAAATCTTTTTTTGAATGGGCCTCATTCATTGAGGAAGATGGAGATGAAGATGAGAGATAAATGCGTCAATTCTAGGTGGGTTCCTGTCTTCAACTCTGTCTTAATAAGGAGACGACAACATAATAAGTCATCTGGTGAAAAATTGAAAATTTCGTGACAACCCATAAAGAATAGACCACACTCTCAGGAAGTCAGACCAAATTTCCCATTTCATTTTATAAATTCTTTTTGATCTGAAAAACTACTCCCCCATCACTTTTTTTTGTAGAGAAACTTTTTTTTTGAAATATTTATTTTTAAAAAAATAATTAACTTTTTAAATAGACAAAATGTAAACTTTTCTTAAATGGTCTACCAACATTGTGACATGTTATGTAAATTTGTAGGGGAGAAGGTTATTAAATATTTGAGGAAATAATCAAAATATTTAATTTGGGTGGGGAACCACCTGTAGAGTGTTTTCAAGTTGAGAGAAGGGACTCAAAATTGTCTCTTGTATGAACATAAATTGAGGAGAAAAGTTTTAAAGAAGAAAAAAAAGACGGTTCTCTCTTCAAAATGATGGAATGGACTCTGGGGTTCATTGATCAGTTTATTTGAAAGAGGGAATTGAAGAGACTCTTCAACATCTCCTACGTAGTCTCCGTAATAGCCTCTGTATTACAAAAATACACCAGGGAAATCTCTCTCTCTCTCTTTTCATACAAAAGTTTCTCCCCCCTCCCCGTCATTCGTGTGGGCTGTCTGGATAATTGAAAAGATTTTCAAAAATTTGTCGAATCTAAAAATTGTTACATTGACAATTCTTGTCCAAAAATTGGAGGGAACTTCAATTAAATACTTGAATAAAAAATGACGACTCAAAAAAGTAATAATTTTTAAGTACCTCTGTACATTTGTTAGGCAACCCATTTAATTTGCTCTTAATTATGAAATAAAAACAATAATATTCTTGACAAATATTTAGTTAATAAAGTTAATTTAAAAGGAAGGATGTGGGAATTTGACGAGTCTACATATGAAAATATTTGGGGCACACAATAAAATTGGGGACTGTTCAGTCTTTTTAGTTGATTATCCAAGTTGGAGTCTCTCATTATAAAAGTCGTCAGCGTATTCAATTAATGATGAGGACGACTCGTCAAGGAGGAGAAGCCTGGCCATTCAAGTGCCAGAGTTGAATAAATTTTGAATGAAGTTTATAACGGCGCCATACTCTTTTACTAATTATGTACCAACACAGGTTATGTACTTTACGAGAATAATCAAAAATTTTGTGAACTTGTACAATGACACACACAAAAAGTAGAGAGAACCTTGCCCTTGACTTTCTCTCCAACTAATTTTTTGGGGGACATTTTTATCAACAACTCAGAGGGAAGATGGTCTTCCTCATTCTTTGTTGTTCTACAATTACAATCCACCCCCTTGAAGAAGCCGCATGTCTCAATATAGTTAATATTGTAATTTTTGTGTTATTCTATTCTGGCGTGTAATTTATGGGAAGATTTATCACATAATAAATGCACATATCTGTGTCCACAATGTGGGACTAAGAAGAGAGATCAACAATGAGGGGAGAGTGAGGAATAAAGAAAACCGTTTTCTTTTGACTACCGTTCTTCTCCCTTGCAAAAAATATGGACAAAAGGTTTTGGGAGACATTGGTCGTCCCCATCCATCATCATATTTTATGAGCAGTGGGACACGCATCCCTGAATCTAATATTTACACACAATCCTCAAAATTCTGCAAAAAAACCTCCACTTGTCAGCTATATCAACTTGCAATAAATTTATTATTTTTATTTCTTCAGCCCTCCTGAGAACTCTCCCCATCCAATTTTTCATTTGTGTGGTATACCTGTAATGTTACCTAAATTATCTCCTCCTTCAAAAACCTCATTCTTCTCATTTGTATAAATAATTTTAGTTTGTATGGCACCAAATGACAAAAATAAATTTTGCAAATTTAAATTAAATAGCAATGGAGTATGAGGGGCTTCATTAAAAATCCATGGGTTTCACAAACTTCTTTTTTTTCATTTGAATGTACTGAACAATACTAACAGTTGTGTATTCAGTCTCTTCTTTTTTGACTGGGATTAACTAACAATAATAATAATAGGAGGATAAGTTTGTTTGTAAGCACAATGGGAATTATCCAAGAATCCCCACTTTTCCTAAACGCTAAACATACACAATGGACAAGTACGACAAATATAAAAAATACGAGGCTCACACATGAACATGGACAAGTCCAACCGTCTCTCTCTCTCTTCTCTACATACACGATCGTGGTCTTTGGCAACAATTTTTTTTGGAGACTAAACGTCGAGTCTCAATTTTCTAATTCTTTTCTAATTCACATTTGGCCATTTAGCTTGAATTCTTGACTAAAAACACAAACAGACTCATTTATCTCTAGTCTGTAGGCGTTGAGAGAGAGAGAGAGAGTACAGTTGTTTGGATTCTCGTGTGAAATTTGTTCATGTTCAAGATGTTCACTCGAGAAAAAATCTTGTTTCCTCACAAACATCTTTATTATAAAACTTTTATTCCCTCATCTCCCAACAACTACATTCCTGCTCGGTTACAACAACAAAAATGCTTAAATGCTCAATTCTCTCTCTTTCTATTGTTCACACAAATAAAAAAAATTCGGAAGGAAGAGGAACTGAGGAATTGACATGAGAGATGAATGGCTTTAAAAAAAGAAGAATTCCCTCCTCTTCTTGCCTTTCTTGATAATTTGAGGATTTTTGTAAAAGAATTTGCATAAACAAAGAGTTAATAACTCTCTACAGAAATTACCGTCATTGACCCTGGAAAGTTGTGAAGGCACTGGACGGAGTATTAAGTAACAATTTTTATTCCCTTTCGTTCTCTAATGCTACAAAAGAGAGAGAAGAGACTTCTTAGCACTTTGGCTTTGGGTTTCAATTCTCCGTCTGTTTCCCCTTGACCATCATATAAAAAATGATGTGAAAGTAAGACCATTGATGAAATTTGGAGTAGGAAGTGCTTAAGAGATGGGATATATTTTTTTTTTTGGAGGGAAGGTCGGATGGAATCTCAGCCAGATCTTCCTTGGAGAGTCCACAAGTAAGTAGGTTATATACATACAGTCTTCATTTTGTAAAACAAGAGGGAAAAGGGACAAGATGAAGGAGCAAATGGAGATGTAATAGCTACACGATCCACTGGGTCAGAAAAAATCAATGGCTTTTATCCATTATGACCTCATGAGTCTCTGGACAAAGGAGTTCCTTTAAACCTTACCCTTTCTCTATCAATATCATGCGGGGGGGACTAAACTTGTGACAAAGTCTACAGATGGATGGACACGCTCCAAACAGAGTCATCAGGGAAGGCACTTGGAAATTCTTCCATCCCATATCCCCTCTCATGTCCATCCGTCATATCCCCAAGTCACAGAGGAGACAAATCTCATGAAAACTCTTTCTTCTCATAGGCAACCGGGAGTGGACCCAAAAAAGAGAGAGCAAATCTTCTCAAGAATATTTGCACTTTTATGAAATGCACTTAAAATCATGGAAATTCTTGTTAACTGCTGATGCCCGCACTTTACTGTAGACTTTCCATCCTCCGCGTCTCTTTCACAAGAGGAGATGAAAATAGAGATAAAAACATTTTCAACTAGAAAAACATTTTGAAATATTCAATTTTTGTTACTGGCTGTCTATCAAGCTAATTAATTTGGTGGTTTGGAAAGTGTATGATTGACATGAGAGGTAACAAACATTTTCCATATCCAAATGGATCCCATGTCAATTCTCCAGACTACATTTTTGTGTTGGGGGGTTCTAAATATAAATTTATGAATGTTTTATTGTGAAAGTATACAATGCCAAAAATGTATTTGTATTATGTGCCATGTTCCCCATGTTGGTCATGTTCAACCAACAAGAACTGAGAGCAAATAGACACAGCCATGTTTCATCCACACTCACTTTCAAATGACCATGGCCATGTGTGATGTGAGACCCAAGTTATTTTTGGCGTAAAGGAAGAGATCAAAATAGTCAATTTTTTAAAAAATGAGACAAGTGTGAGGTGGATATAGAAAAGATTTGGAATTTTTGTGTAGGAGAGGAGACAAAAGAGAGGGAATAATGATAATAAAATTTATGATTACATTTAATGTAATAATTTCATGCGCAAATAAAGGGAAAGAGTGAATGGGTATTAAATTTGAGTGATTTAATTTCCATGGAGAGAGACATGTGGAGTTGTACATATGGAGCATGCATATGAATGGGTAGGTAGAGAATGGTGAGGAGTGGGCGAGGCAGGGAATTTGGACTTGTGCTGCTTGTACAAGTCCCGCCTGATGCCCGGGTATAAGAGGGTCACTTTTTCATCCAGAGTGTGTTATTAGTTCTATTCCTTGAGCGCTTTGATCGGGTCCCCAATTCTTGTTCCTCAAATTCTCTCTCTCTGCATTTTGTTCAACTTTCTCAGTCTTTGTGGAAACTTTTAGTGGGAAAGAAAAGGAGATTGGTCCTCGTCACAGTACACCTCAAGTCAGTCAGACAAATAGAGGGACAGACAGGAGTCTCAATCCTGTTCCAGAGAACAAGATAACTTAATCCCTCCCGCATCACTCACTCCAGTCTCTCCATTTGGGAATCTGTGAGAGGGAAGGAAGAAAGGAAACTGTGAGACACTTTGGAAGAACAAGGGAGTGAGGGGCTCTATCCAACCATTGATATTATTTAGCCGGATATTATTACGTTTAAAGAAAGAAAAAGTAAATTCTTTTATTCTCTCTTATCCCTCTCCCTCTCTCCCTCAATATTATTATTGCATCACAAAAGTCGGGATAGAATTGGGAGACTTAGGCAAGAGTGTGGTAAGAGTCCATTGTAGTTTAGCAGGGAAGTAGAAAGGAGTGAGTTAGGGATATATAATAATAAGGCGTAATTTGAATGATTTTCACATTATTACCTCCCGTATGAGTACATAGCTTGAATTTTCTCCAGTCAGTCAGGAGAGAGGAGCAGACAAGGGACGGACATATAATTATCTCTCATGTCGACTCTATAATTTGTGGTTAAAGTTGATTTGAAAATCAATAGAAAATACTTTATTCCCTGTCATCATCATATTTCAGGTATTAGATCATCAATTGAATATTACTCTCCATGTTCTTCTCCCTTCTCTTATACCCACCCATTAAATACACTCTTAATTGGCCCTACAAAACCTTCAATCAAATTAGTATTTCCCTACTTTAGCCCCATATTATTATTCATTAAATATTTAAATTATCCAACTTTTTATTCCCCTCTTTCTTTCTCCATTTTTTTCTGCTGTTGTCTCTTCATTTAGTTGGGTACTCACCTGTGCTCACCTGAATTTTCCCTTGTTTTTCTTTCCAACATGTTGAACATTGTTTGTATTTTTTCAATTTCACTCCGGGGTTTCCATGTGACGGAAATCTTCCCTCGGTGAGTTTGGTGGGTTGTTTATGTGTGAGATATAATTATTACAGGAATTGTGTTCAAATAATGGGCTCTTACTGTCACTGTAACGATCCGTTTGTTAGACGTCATTGATTCAATTACAGATTGATGTACACGGGATTTTGGAACATGGGGCTTGACATGGATATTATGTCGTCATAATACCATGCCGTCCCTTGTCCCACAATTATTTCTTTCATGTATCGGCTTAATCGATTCCCGACTGTCAACCCTTTTTTTGAAGTCCTTCTGATTTTCTAGTCCATTGTCAGTAGGGAATTTGAGGAGATAAATCAGAATCTTGACCACAAAAAAAGGCCTGAGTTATCTGCCTACTCTATTTAATCATATTTTAAAAATTTAATTCTTTTTCTTCTTGTACTCTCTGACATGAATTTTGGGTACAATTTAATATTTTAGTTTGTTCAACTACCAAGAGTTATATTTTTTGTAAAAATTAAATATAAATTGAGGTAAAAATAATGTCTTTAGTGGGTAGTAAATCATTTTAATTGTAGAGTTAATAATATTTTAAAATGATTTTTTTCCAGTTTCTATTTGCTACTTCATCCAAGGTCAAGAAAAGACTAAAGTTTCCAAGACTAATGGATAAATGAGAGTGTCTCTCTAAAATTGTGTCGTGTGTACTCAAGTTGTAGGAGAATCAGAAAAAAAGGATTTATTATACAAAAATCTCTACTTGTGCCACATCTCTTGTGAATTGTACAATTTGATTGTCCATCAAAATAATTATTTCCTGTTACGAATAAGGTAAGCAATATTTGTCTCTTGTCAAAACTTGCATTACTTTTTTGATTTCAATCTTGAGGGGTAAAAAAACGTTTCAAAACAACTCAGGTAGCGCACAAGAAAATTAAAATAATTTGATAAAAGAGAAGGAATAGTACATTAAAAAATAAGAAACTAATTAATCAAGAATTTCAAGAGAAATTAATGATGCTCCCTCACTCAAAAAGAGTCAATCGATTTACAAGTGCCAAAACGCATTTATTAGTTTTGCTCATTGGGAGTGGTTTTGTTTGGCTACAAAAAGTTTTTTTTTTTGCCTTCCTTATCTTGACAGTGACTCTGCATGTTCCTTCTTTTTTTCTCTCACTCTCAAATTTGGAAGAGTCATTGCCAAATGTACATTAAGGTAAGTTACGACTCTAAAAATCTCAAGAGGATCGCCACGATTATAGATTGGGAAATGGCAAGGTCACGAGTTTTTGAAAAAAATACAGAAGCTCATAAGGTTTTTTTTCCCTATACACACGAAGGGATGGAGAATGTGCAAGTTATTGTGTAACTTTTGTTTACAGAATTTGAGGCATGAGAAAAATTTGAGTAATTCACACGACAGTTAAAAGAGGAGGGAGGGAGGATAGGCATTGAAAGGGAGAGTCCGGGTACCCGTAGTGAGATGATGGACTGAATCGGGTAAAATCTCGATAGAAGGGGGCATGTACACATAAATTTATCATTGTAGTTTTGTATTTGGAGAAGAGTATCACACATGCCTCAATTCTCCTGTTTGACATCCCCAATGATGTCAATCCAGTGACAACCAAAAACCACATCCAATTTCCAAATGTAAACATTCACCAATCTTTCCCTTCTCCAGTTTACTTTGCAAGTAGAGACCAAATCATGATCATGCTGATGTCTGCAGGATTTCCTCTATAAAATCAAACGTTACTCATCACATTTCACTCCCTCATTGTTAAAAAATTGTCATTTCCAAATTTTAATTACATTTGTCTTCTCAATTTTCAACCTCCATTCTTTTCAATCAAGGAAATTGAATGCCCTCAACAAATCTTCTCACCTTTCCAAAACTGAATAAAGTTGTGGCTAGTTTTTTTCTCTCTTGGTTAGCACACCAAACATGGACACACATGACAAGATGGTATGGTCAGTCATGAAATTGTCTCATTTTGTGGCTGAGGCACACGTTCATCACTCGAATCTTGAAATCTTCTTTAGAGAATGTAGAGAGAGGGATGGGGGTTTTATCTATATTTATTTTATGAGAGGTTTTTCACTCGTTTTCCACAAGATAATGGCAGTGATTTGTCGTGGGCGGTTTGGACCGTTTGGGGTGGGTGTCTACAGTAGCATTTTTTTTGTTTCATTTTAATGTAGTTTTATGGTTTAGATATTTTATGATGATGGTGGGCTTGGCCTGGACACACATTCTTGAGAGCTCTTTTCTTCCCTCCCCACAACTCACAATCATTTTTTTCTACTTAAATAATGTGGTCCGCTTCAATAGAAACTTGTTAGGATTCAATCTTTATTTCCTTCATAGACTGCCCAGATGTATAAAAATCCAGTTAAATTATTTTTTGTCTGTGTGATTGATTACGCCTTGTGCATTCAACTCAAATGGACTGTAAATTGTAAGAAAATGTTTTTTTTGTTTTGTAAATGGGGATAGAGAGAAGGGGTTACACATAAAAGACTTGTCATGATTTACTTTAACCGCTGGATTTTGGTATTTGTGTCGATCATTCTCACCGCTATTGCGGTTTCCGCATCACAAGACGTTACAAAAAATTCAATAGATGAAGATTCTAGTAGTGGGATAGCGGCGGGGAAGCGGGCATGGCAAGATTCGCCTTCAGCTTGGGGTAAAAGAGGCTGGCAAGACACTTCCTCAACTTGGGGAAAGCGAAGTTGGCAAGATTCCCCTGCCGCCTGGGGTAAGCGGGCATGGCAAGACTCGCCTTCAGCTTGGGGTAAACGCGGATGGCAGGACACCTCATCCACCTGGGGTAAACGTCAATGGCATGGACTCCAGGTCAGTCCCTCTCTCCAAAATTATCCCATCGCAACAAATTAAAACTTAATTATCTTGACCAATTATACTCAATTTCTCCATTTGTTTATTTATGATTTGAGCAGGGGAACTGGGGGAAAAGGGGATGGGAACGGTTGAAGCCAACTTGGGGAAAACGGTCAACAACCGACGAACAATTTGACTCTGAAGAATCCTCAGGACTCGATAAAAGACCCGCTGATGACTGGAAAAACCTTAAAGGTAATGTCCCAATTGTACTTTCATATTCAACTGAGACGTAGATCCTAACCATAATTAAAATGGCTAATTATGTTTGTGCATCGTTATTTTATTTTATCATTTAATCACAGTTATCATGGTTAGATGAATTTTAATTATTTTGACTTTAACTTGAGTTTTCTCAGAATTACAGAGAAATTATTTTGTAAAATTATGTTGGTGAACTTAATTAAGAGAAAGGCATGAAAGTTTGGGAGACAAACAAAAGGAGAAAGTATGACCCATGGAGAGGCTGGCATAAAAAATTCATGAGACGGTCAACTCTCATGCATAATATTTGATGTGGATAACCGTAATATGTATGGACAGGTGTTTATTGGTCAGATTACTCCATTCTTCCCATACAGACACTGAGAGTTAACTTTTTCCAAGCTTAAATTATGGGCTATACAATGGCCATATATAATTTTTATGTCCATAAGAATTGGCTAGCTTGCTACTTTTTTTATTATCTATCGATCTAGTTCATGCCTAGTAGGATTCACTCGTTGTAACTCCACCATGTAATTACCTTCATCAGAAAGAGAGAATGAACAGAAATAGACTCGACTGAATAAACAGAAACGTTTTTACTTTCTTGTTGAATAAAAAATAAAGTTTCATGGGGGAGAGGGGGCCAACCTTGATATCAATTGAGATGAGCAACTTGAGATTTTCGTAATATTCTCAACTATTTTACCAATGTTCATTCCTATGCCCCGCAATAGTGCCCCATTTCTGTAAATATTTACGTAGCTTCAAAACCTCTTGATATATCACACAAAAGAATGGAGAACTGTTATTAAAAATATTCTATGCCCCCCCCCCCTCCCCCTTTCCATTATCCCAATGAATAGACTCCAAGATTTTAAGTTGAACAAAAATTTCAAAAATGTTTTTCATTAAACTCACAACTTGGAATTTTTTTTAATTATATTCATTTTCAATCACATTTTCCATTTAAAAAGTTTTTTTGTCACCTTCGTTTCTATTAAAAAAAATTGTTGAAAAAAATGTAAAAAGTTTATTTTACACTTGAAATTGTGTACAGGAACATGGGGAAAGAGATCAGGAAATGTTGGACAGGGATGGGGGAACATGCGTGGGCTTTGGGGGAAGAGATCGTGGAATCAGAAGGGATCATCATGGGGAAAGCGATCTGATGATGGTACGTTATTTTCCCTTACTTTCTTTTAAGACTTTCTTTTTTTAATCTCTTTTAAATATTCTGCATCGTCAACAATTTCTCTATAAATTTCTCTAAGCTTCTCATTTATGAATGTACAGATGAAGATTCATTTGGGGAAGTCAATTAAATTTAATGGAGAAAATCAAGTCCAGGTTTACCGTGATTTTTGTGATTTTTTTTGGAATCATCAATTTGTTGAATTTTATTTTATCCTCACAAGAATGATTGATTAAATATATAACTTTAGCTCTCTTTATATTTAAAATATATTTAAACTTGTTGATTAAACCTTCCGAAACTGAACAACAATCAAGAGAAGAAGAAAAAAACAAATCAACGGACTGGACACAGAAAAATGGAGAAGAGATATGACATGTATATTTATGCTATATTAACTAGGGTTTTCCTGCAAATTGAGCCATTGCAGAATCACGCTTTAAATAATTATCCTGGATTACATGCAATTATGGTGAAAGGTACTAAAACAAGTCATTTTCACTTTATTTTTAATTTTACTTTAATTTTTTAAGTAGAAAAAATGTTAGTGAATTTCACAAAATGTTGACCTGAGTCAGGTGCTAAAAAAGAGTGCTAAAAAAAGAGATGTGCAAAACAGAGAGAAATTATTAGCTAAAAGTAGAGTCAGATTGTATAGAACTAGACACAACAAAAGATACTTCAGTATTAATTTAAATTTAATTAACTTTTGTTTAACTGAGAATTAAACAAAAGGGGTCACTTGAGTTCATCTCAACTTGAATATCCACTAATTATTAAAATATATAGCTATGTACATAATTATAGCCTTCAACAATGATGAACGCTTTCTCTCATTCCAGCCGCATCCGGCAGTAGTTAAACATTTATTAAATAAATAATTAAATTATATTTAACTAAGTCTTTATTTTGTAGATTTCTAGTTTCAAAAAAATTCATTTACCTCCTCCCTTGCATGCCCACTAAATAATTTTACAAAAATATTTTAATTAAATGGAGATCTCAGTTGTTGTTTAAAATTTAAAATATATATTGTACTATAACTTGATAAATAAAATTGAAAAAAATACATTTAATTTATTTTTTAATGTTATAAAACTACATAAAAAAATTTAAATAGAGAAAAATATATATTAAAATTAAAAATAATAATTATGTGTATAGAATTGTCGTTTCAAAAAAAAAAGTTTATTTATTTGTGAAATTCAATAAATGCGATATCAACCTTTCTAATTGCAGTTGAAGAAATTCACCATTTTATTTTCATACAAAAGACAAAAAAAAATTGTCCAGAAAGGGGAAAAATTGGCTGAGTTATGGGTTAAAGTGGTGTACTTTCCCCCTCCCCTGCCCCCACACTTGGATTGCCAAAAATGAGTGTAGTTTGTTCTCTCCTCGACTTCCTCTTCCTTATGGTGGCATGGAACATTAGAAATATGTCTGGGGTCTACACTACATTTGGTATAACATTAATGGTAAGTGTTTTCATCCCAAAATGGATGTGACAATTTTTGTGCTCCATTTTTGTCAACCCTCTTGACAGATTCTCTTAGTCTTAAGTCATCTAATGTATTGAACGCACCGAGGCGGTTGTGGGTCAATTGAAAGAGTCAGACAATTCTCTGATTGTCTTTCTCTCAACTCTAAGACAATCCCCAATTCCACCATTGAAACCCCCACACAATCTTTTTTTTTTAATTTAAAAAAACCTTTGTTCCCCGGCTTTGTTTTAATTAACAAAAAAAATGAAGTTGTAAAAGTTGGAGAGTGAGCCAAAAGAGTACTTTGATAATTGTTTTAAAAAAATGGCTACTTTTTTGTTCAAGAAAACGTCATTGCAGCATGGAGAGATTGTCATCTCTGGTTGGATGGGGGAAAGGGAGTTGAAGAGTCCTTGAAGTATGAGAATAGTAAAGAAGAGAATGACCCTTCGTTGTTCGTGTGACTAAACCATCCATGGAGAATGTCAGTGAGGACATTAGATGATAAAAGGCAGAGAGATGATGAGTTTGTCTCCTCACTCTGCTTATATTGTACATATTCCCATTTTTATGAAGAATATTATACACATTACCTGCCTGTCTGCTTCAAAGCTAAATAAAACTGTACACAAAAAACAAGACCGGCATTTTGACTCTCTTTTGGTTAGTAAATTTAATGTAAAAGCGATTGTCAAAACTAGACAATGCGGAACACTCTGTGACAACGACAAGCGACGCATCTTCATCACATCTCTGTCTCTCTCTCTCTCTCTGTTGTGTACATTTCACCGTTTTTATACATTTAATTCCTCATTCCAGCTCTCCTCTCCCTTTGTCTCGGTCTGTGTGGGGTTTCGTGCAAATGGGGAAATCTTACAAAAGATGAATCTTCCAGAATTGTCATACATTGAAAGAGAGGTCCCAAAAAAATGTCGCTCTTTTTCATGTCTAGCCCTCCACATCAATTGTATTTGTATTGAAGAGAGTTCATGGAAAACATTAAAATGACTAGGCACGGGCCAATTTTATCCCCCCCCTCCTCCTCCCCATGAAATCCATTGAGTGTCTCAATCCAATGATCTCAAAAACTCTCTAAGATCCCGATTAGATTTAGCCTCACGTCATCCATCTGTACAAGAGCCAACTGTGTTAAAAATAATTCAGAAAATTCTTCGAAATCCATCTCTAGAGCGTATCATTTAATATAATTCACTCAAAAAAAAGAACATAAACAAAGTTTTGATTATAATTTAAATCCTTATTTTAATTTGTAAAATGTTAAATCTAAATGGATTTGGGTCAACCATCAACACCCCCAGAAAGGTACTTAGAATTGAGAGAATTTCACTTTGTTTTATAATAAAAATGGCTCATTTTAATATTTCATAAAAATATCAGCATTTAGAATCAAATAGGAAAAACCTCTTTTTTTTACAAAGTGTGTCCAAGATTTTCATCACTTAAAGTGCCAATTGTCACGAAAGTCGTGGGAATTTAAATCAATATTTTTTTAAAAATTAAAATGTTGGCTATGCATAATAAGAATAATAAGAAGAGGAAGAAAAAGAATTAAAATAAAGGTTTTGGACCTTTAATCCGATTGTCATGTTGGAATTGTAGGCACACACCGTGACGATTAAAGAGTATAATTCACAAGTTGAAAACGATACAACTTTTTCCCTTACATGGTCTAATTTATTCTTCTCTCTCTCTCTCTCTCTCTCTCTCTGTCCCGTCTAAAATAATCATTAAAAATGTTGTACTTGAAATAGCATTCTACACGCAATCCCAGTTTGTGTATCAAGGACCGTATATCATTGGGTACTGAGAAGGAGACGACGGAAAAAAATATCCAGACGCCCATGAACCAACTTTGACTCTCATGATTCTTTTTTTTTCTTTCTTTTGCATGACGACAAATTACAGATTTAAGACACAACTTTAGAAATCTTCTCTCTATTTTTTCACAAAAATCCAACATGTCACGACCATCTTCCCCTTTTGTCTCTCCAACAACAAACAAAGTCCATACATGTTTACAAGGCAAATGAGCAAATTTACGTAAAGCAAGTTGCAACTTGCAAAAAAAGCCAAAGAGATAAGCACAAAAGGAGGAGACGGAGGAGGGTAAATTTAATTAAAAATAATTTTTAATTTGTTATTTTCATTCTTGAAATTTATACCTAGACCTTTTTTTTAATAAAAGACTTGGGAAAAGTGATGACTTTATTTTTTTTATAAAAATACACACCCCCCGTCTGGCCCTTTATTACTTATACACTCTCTCAATTAAATTAAAGTGGCATCCCCCCTTTTTTCATGGTTGAACAAGTGCATGGCTCAATAATTATCTTAACCTTTAGAGTTTATTTTTAAAATTTTGTTTTTTGGCTAATTTTCTGAATTAAATTATCCTCCTAATTTGCTGATGAAGAATTCTCTTTATTTTTTTTTGTTGAAATCAATTTAACTTTGCAAATATTTCAATATTCTAAAGGCTAAGTCTAATTTTCCTACTTTAAATTACGTGCGTGCTCAAACTGCTCGAATGTGAGTATGAGAGAGAAAATGGACAATATGCATTTTTTTGAATAAAAAAAATTTGTTAGAGCATGCACATGATGCACAAAAACAATATTACAATTGAAAATTGATTTTCCATTACATTGCACGTCATCATGAATGGATATTGGTAAAAATTGGGGGGAGGAGGAAGGAGAAGAAATTTTATTTCCTTTTTACACTCTTCAACATTAGTTAACTCATGTACGAGTACACACATGTGGATTATTGTGGAGTGATGAAAATTGATTTTAAATTGTCATTATCCATTAAATTGTCAAGTGTCTTCCCTCAGTCTCCACACAATTTCAGTTTGGTGGAATGAAAGCACTCAGAAACACATGAAATGGGGGGAGTGTAACTTGTACAGTAAGAGAGATTGTCAAAAGATAAAAAAATTGGGAATTGGTCAATCTTGATCTCATTTATATTTTCCCCATATTGTCTCAATTATTCCCCACAACCATCAAAACTTGTCTAGTTAACATGGGAGCAACAATCACAGTTTTTTTCAAGAGAGAGAGAGGGAGGAAATGATGAGATTGGGATATTTTACAACTCATTTTACGAGCCCACATAAACCACAATCACAAATTGAGTTGTCAATAAACAGCCCGTTAAAAAAATGTGAGCGTCAAGTCATGGGATGAACCCCATTCATTCTCAAATTGACAACAAGGGGCTGACCGGAAATCCATCAAATAAATCATAGACGCGTCATTCATTCCTCATAAAAAATGTAGACTAAAAATTTTACAAATATCAATGAGCTTCCATTAAACTAACAGTGAATAAAATATCCTTATAAAAAAATATATTCCACCATTTTATTGCCAATCTTTTTTTTCCCTTTAATTCTTACGCAATTTTTTTTATATGTCAGACATTTTGAGGAGTGTCAATTTTTACAGCACGAAATGTATTTTATTTGTTGAGGGGCCTCAAAGTGGTTTCGGTTGGCCAGTGTCTCGTCGCATGGAACCTTTTATGCGGTCAACATCCTTCAATTCACATTGGGAGACAGGTCACTTGACCTTGAAGAGTGTCAAATTTCACAAAGAACTTTGTTTTTGTTGTTTGTGGACATTGTTGACATTCTTCACGGACCATGCTTTCCCCTGTTAATTCCTGACAGAATATTGTCATTGAAAAAACAACTGGAATGATGACATGTCAAAAATTATTGGGAAGATGAGTGAAAATGTTCAAGAGTGTAGAAAATGGGGAGGGGGAATTCTTGGGCGAGTAATTAATTACCTTGTACATGTACTCACATGCATATCAAATGAGGGGCTCAAGCAACTGGGGACCCCAGTCTTGTGAGACGATCCTAATGAAAAATGAATGAGGGGAGGGGGAAATCATTCAAAATTCGCATTAAGGTAATTAATTAATTCAGGAGCCAAAACAAGAGAGAAGGTGATGAAAGGCCTGTCTAATGACCACCAACAATACCATAAGCAAATACACAAGATTCACTAATGGTTTATTTATTGTGATTTTCCTACCTCTCCCCCCATGTTCCTTGTCCATTTCAAAAAATACGCCATTCCTTCTAAAGTACCAACCAGAGAGTCATTTAGCCCTACAAATGGGTCATCCTTACCCTTTAGAAAATTGTCAATTAAATTGTTAGTTTTTTAACCCATTTAAATAGTCAACCGCACCCAGACAAAAAAAACTTCTTTTTTTTTTGTTAATGTTCCCCTCAAAATTAATTTTAAAAATGGATGACAATATTTCCGTTCTGGGACGTCATAGAATTGAATAAGAGATATTGCAAAATTGTATCAACTTTAGTTTTTTTCCCTGTGAGTAATATGAATAATTACAATTCATGGTAGAGTCTACAAAGTGGTGGCTTGAATTTGATCAAAGACTTTAGAATGATTCAAATAAGTTGAAAATCCTCCTCAATTTGTCATTGAGCACGTTTTAAAAAACAAAAAAAGAAACTTTTATTTCCCCCATCTTAGCCTACATTTCCCCCTCAAAAAACATTTTTTTAGTCATAATCCTTCCAATTTGAATGATAAACTCATGACGGTTGAATTGAATTGAGTGAGACTGGAAATTTGTCCTAATTTGTGGAATCCTTCATCCATGTCCCAAGTTTTTATTAATCAAATCAAAAACTATAATTGGCTCTCTGTATTACTTTGACGCTTTCCGAGAATGACCACAATCTCCAATTTGACACTTCATCGAGTCACATCGCATCGCTCCTAAAGAATTTCCAACGTCACCCACTTCAAAATTGACACTCAGTCAGTCGTGGGAGAACCATGGAAACTAAAACCTTTTTGAAACCAAAAACCGATGAAGATTTTCAAAAAACCTCGTTTTCTCTCTTTTTAGAGAGAGAATGGAAAGTAATGACATGGAAATCCATTAAGAGGGAGGGTAAAATGACGTCCAAGGTCCAAGTGAAAGTTTGGGAGGGGAGAGAGAAAAAGTTTTTTGTATATTTATTTTGTAATTACCTACAAATTGTGACTTGACTGGATCATCCTCTCTCTCTTTGAAGAAGAACAAGTGAACAAAGTTTTTTTGAAATCCACCTGCCCTTACTTGGAGAAGAAGGAGGATTCAATAGATTATAAAAAATAATCAAAGCATTTTGGCTGCAGATTTAGGCGGAGAGAACTCACAAGACAGTTTAAGTTTCAAGAGTCTTTTATATATAAAAAAAGTATGTACATGTTGTTGGGTTTTGTGATTGTGCATGGCATACAACAGCTGGCCTTTCTCCTCCGTCTTGGGTATTGTGAACAAGACTACTGTGAGCTTTTCTAAGTAATTAGTACAGTTGAGTCTATGGCCAAGAAGAAAAAAAAGTTTTTTCTTTCTTCTCCGCGAGGCAAAGTCAACTCAACAGGTTTAGTCCATTACAAGAGTAAAAAAGACTTGAGCTAAGGTTCCTTACATTGAGCTTCTTCTTCAAATGGTCATTATTCTTTAAGTGTCTCTCGGGCAAGTCAGGGACTCGCTTCTATTCAAGACATAGTTTAGCCAATGCAATCCACCTACTTTTTTTTATCCTCCCTCACTTTCACAACAAATGCCCAATAATTTTATGGAGGATGACGGCCCCTCGGCTTCATTCCAAAATCTTCCCACGTCCACATTCACATTTCTTTCAATTCCTCCTTCTTGTTGTGTAAATTTTACAAGGGACTAAAAATTTGTTCAAGATTTTACACTTTTTGTATTGAGACGACAAGAGAGAGAGAGGGGGGGGACAGGTAGAAAGCGGGCATTGAATGGAGAAAATAAAGGGAAAGGAGAATATCATGAGAAAGTTGTAATATTGTTATCTCTCTAAGAAGAACAATGCAATGGAGGAGAGGAGTTGGGCAAAAGTTTTAATCCGACATTAATAATATGGAGGCTTCCTTATGGCAACTCTTTTGGTTGTCTTGAAGTCGATGTATTGTAGTTGTAAGCTACATAATCCTGCTACAATATCTTATTCTTTCTCCTCCAGACGCTCCTACTGCCCTCCTCCTCCTCCTACACAATGGACCGTCTTTGATTTCCCAAGGAAATGTACAAGAAATAGCCAAGATAGTGTGTGCATATTTCACCCGAGGCAAAAATAAAATGAAATAAAAGATTGATGAAATGGAACGGGAGAGGCCCCATTATTTCCACTTGAACTTCTCTGGACTTTGCATCGATGATCAGACTAAAATGTATGGGATGGTAACCTTGACTACGTCAGAATTTTCATCCGGAACTAACTAATAGGCAGGATGGACAGGGATGAAGGAACAATAAAACTTGTTTTTTAAAACTCACAACTTTCGGACACACGGACTTACCGTCTGTCTGGCTTCTATTCTCATTTTTCTAATATCTTGTAAAGTATACACAAAAAATAATAAAACACCGTTTGAGGTTTATTTTTGTCTTTTTTCTATTTCCGGCGTTGGTCAGTCTCTCGTTTCTAATTCTATCAAATCTTCTTCACGTGTTGAAGAATCCTCTACTCGTCCCTGAACATTCAACATTTAATTTCAAAACGTTCTGGCTGTCTTTCCAGAGAAACAAATTTCTCGGGAAACTTCCTGAGAAGAATATTGCCAAAAATGTTGCCGGAAATATTTCAAGAAATTTACAGAAGACACAACTTACCAAAATGTGAATTTATTTCAAAAAATTTAAATTAAATGAATGGCACAATAAATTTGATATCATTTTTATTCACCTGATAATTAATTTTGATATTTTCAATTTATATAGACAGGTTGAAGAAACAAGAACGGCCCGGATGTCGTTCGATGCTGACATCCGTTGGTTCGAACAGCCACCTTGGTACGGGCAGGACGAAGTTAGTATGATTCCAGCTCACGAGGCTCCAGCATTGGCCAGTCGTCTCTTGAACCGTTACCAAGTCTCCATTTGACTTTCAATGGAGAAAATGAAGAGCATCAAATATCAACTATTTCTGAATAAATCAATAGAAATGGAGTATGCAATTTAATCCAATAAAATATTTGAATCCAATTAAATTGACACGAAAATGTCGTTGAAAACTACTCTCGTGGCACTTTTGTGACAAATTCAAAAGAGCATTAAATTAAATCAAGACTTTTTAGATGGTGACCCGTTTTTATTTTCCAGTTCCTTCCCCCTTCAAGAATCTCATGAAGGTTGGCTCAATTGATGAAAATTAACTTTGATGCTCAATGAAACGAAAATACATTTTAAAAAGCATTTCCGGGGATGAGTAGAGATGAAAAGAGTATAAATAAATAAAATAATTTTAATTTAATGGAGGGTTACTAACTGACGTCAAACAATTAATTATGGAGAGTATAAACTATTCAACAGAATAAAGAGAGATGGACTAATAATAGTTGAAATGGTGGCTAATTAATGTGCATTCAAAGGTACTGGTTGTCCACAGTTGACTTAACAATTCTCCGTATTCAATTTCATTAAAAGGGAGAACACAAAAGTTTAACATTTATTTTTAAGTTTTCTAAACTCCTCGAGATTAAATTACTAAAAAGAGGGGGGGGGGAGGGATGAGATGAAAAAAGGTTTGAGCAAACAGGGACATTAAGTGGAGAGAAACAAGTTAATGATCATTTCTGACGTCTAATCTTCCATCTTGACATGATGAAGGGGAGGGCATGTTTTTTTTATTTGCATTTCAACTCCACTGAGATTTCAAAATGAGAGTTTGATGGCATGGATGAGGAAATAAATTAAATTTTTCTCCAAAGAAATAATTGATGCTCCCCTCCATTTTGTTTATTTTCATCAAGATGAAGAAAATGTGAGAAAAGTAGAAAATAAAATGAAAAAAATGAGCTAAGAATAATGCTTACATTTACCAAACCATAATACGTTTATTTTTTTTATAACCATTACAATTTGTTTTAACACTTCCAGTTTTAATTAATAATTGGTACAACAAAACAAAAAAGGAAATTTTTAAAATATCAAAATAGTTAAATCCTTATCTTATTTTAGAATATATATTTTTATTTAATGTAACATTAAACATGGACAAATTCAACACATTTTATGTTTTAACAATCAAATCTAAATTTAACTGGAAAATTGTAGTCTAAAAAAATAGATAAAATTACATTTTACAAACTTGAATTGTGATTCTTCAGATTCTTTTCTTTTGAGAAATAATATTTTTGTTGTGTAATTAATCATAAATTAAATCATTTAAAAATCACAAATTTTGGAAGAGTTTTTTTGTGTGTGTAAATAAGATAGCTTTTGTAGTTCTAATGAGATTAAATATTTTATTGACTAATTATTTTAACAACACTAGAAGCAAAATAGATGACTACAAATCTAAAAATATTAATTAAGACTAGACAAGAAAATGTAGCACCATTTAATAAATTGTCTTCAAAATTTTAATTACTCGTAATAGTTAAAGGTACAGGGTGTCAAAATGAATTGTTTTTTAAATATATTTTTAAATGTTAATTCTTCTCTCTGTTGTCATCATCAAAGTTGGATTCCAGTGATCGTTCCAAATGTTTTTTTTTGCACTCCCCCTTGTCTTCTATGTTTAGTAGTATTTTATTACATGACATTAATTAATTTATATACAATTTTCTTCATTTAAAATAATAATTATTATTTACACTAGTTAAAATAACCCGTCACCTTCCCTTCCCTTAAACTAGAGACACTAGAGACTTGCTTTTTTTCCTCAAAATTTTGGAATGTCTATTGTATTTGATTTAATTGATGTACAGCTGTGAAATTTGAGTCTATCTAAATTTCAGTCACTGTACAAAAAAGAAAATTGGGAGATTTAATTTGAAAATATTTCTTCATCACAATTTAGTTACACTTGTGTTTTTAATCTATGACTAAATTATTTTAAATTAATTTATTCAGCAGTTTAGCAAGTCACACTATAAGATTTACAGAAAAAAAGAGATTTTTTGTTCATTTTAATTCCCCAGCTCCACTTTGAAATATTTTGTAAAAGTTTTTATTAAAAATGATTAAATTTTGTCATCCCGATGCTCCTCCTCTTTGGCTTGGCTGAAGAAAAAGAAGTTAAGCCACTAATTATTTTACTAAAAGACATTTAATTTTAAATGTAATTATCTATTAATATTAGTCCTCAGCACCATTTCCTCTACTTTATCCCCTTGGACATGAATTTCTAAAATAAATATTTTCTACTCTTTTTTAAAAGTTAGAAAGCTAAAATACAATTTTTTTTTGTCTTCATGCATCTTACTCTAAAGATTTTTAAGAATTAATTTTAGTTTTACAACACAACAAATTATTTTAACTAACTATAATTACCCAATGGACAGATTATTTTAGAATTTTTTTAGGAATAGACTAAACAAATATGGAGAAATTAATTGTGGTGATGAAATCAAAATAATTTTGAAGTAGAGTCAATTCTGATTGGATACATGAATGATGAGATAATTAAGGAAATATAATTTTGATTTGTCACTCTCTCTCTCTCTCTCTTGTGTGAGAGGCTCTGCTTGTTGGGTTTGTGAGTCATCATTTACGATGTGGTGTTGTGACCTGCCTCTGACACGTCCCGTTTCCCAAGTCCGAATGAAAATTGACGAGCAGATGCTCGCTTGTCAGATCCACTTTGATCCTCATAGTCGTCCTGTTTCAAAATGTTTTGTTTTTATTTTTATTCTTTTATTGTCATTTTCTATTTAAATCACTTACTAAGATTTGTTGACTTCCCCGCTTTCCAAGTCCGAACCTGTTCAGAAAATTATTGAGAATTAGGAAAGCTAATGGCAAAAATAATTTTAACATTTAAGTTGCTGCAATTTTGTTGAGTTGTACAAAAAAAATCTAAAAAATTGCATCTTTTTGGAGTTATACCAAAAACATTAATGAAAAAAACTTTGAAAACGGAATAAATTTAACCTTGGACCAGTGACCAACTCAATGAATTTCATGGGCCACATAAATTAATTTGAAATATATGACCCTACCTGACCTCACATTTCTACAAAAAGGTTTCATAAAGTAGGAAATGACTGTAAGTCAACAAATTAAACATCTGGAGAAATGGAAAAAACAGTGGCCACATCTGGAATGACCCAAATGGCAATGCCAAAGTTCACAAGAGGCCAACTTGGGATTGCATCTCAAGAATAAAAACATTTGGCAAACTCAACTTGGCATCCACACAACAAAAACTTTTTTTTTGACTGAGGTCAAGAAGGCAACTCGGAAGAAAGTTCGACAGCTTTCTCTTGCAATTCTGAATCATTTCTACTTTCTCTCAAATAAACCACGACAGTTCAAAAAATGTTGCAATATTTTTTTCGACAATGTTACGAAATTGTACTGATATTATTGTGTGTAAATAATTTAAGATTAAACTTACGAGTAGATTTTTGATCGTCTTTCCTGCCTGTAAAATAGAAAGGAATATTTATTTTATTTGATATAAAATAAATTCAAACATTTCGCATGAGTAAATATTATGTCAAAAACGTTTTCTATTCCAGAAATACACAAACATTAAGGTAAACAAGATTGGACTATTGCACAGATCTCAAAAAGGAGGAGAGTGGGAGGGGGGGGGGTATAATATTTATTAGATAATTGAATTTCTACAGCCCACATTGCACAGACTATCATAAATAAAATAAGGAGGAGAGCAGTGTGACAGGGAAAAAATGTTTTTGTGTTCCCTTTTAAAAGATAAATTTGACAAGATAAAAAGAAAATAAGGAAGAGGAAAACAGGTGTTTTTTCTATAGTTGTGACATCACATTCTCCCCGTAAAATATATTTGTCTCAATTTAATGTCACAGCTTGTCTCATCACCCCTGTTGTTGTACGGGAAATGGCAAGTTCCCATAAGAATCAATCATATTTGACAGAGAGAGAGAGAGACACTTTGTTGCATTTATTTTCATATTTTTATCTTGATTTGTCTCTCCAAAAGAGTCAATAGAAGGGACTTGTGCAAGCTGTAACTTGTTTTTGGGTCCCTGTCCCACTCCCAGTTGAATGATTGACCATGTCTCGTCATTTTATTGACTTAATCCCAACAAATTTATTATTTAAAAGCAAGAATTCATGACTAAATAAATATTGACCAATTCAGTCAAAGTCACAATTGTGTTCTTTCCCTTCACTCCATTTCAAATGCAAGGACAGGAGGGCCAATTTGAGTATCAAAGGTTATTTAAACCATCACAAGAATCGCCCTTTGACTTCAAAATGTCAATTTGGAGTTTCTGACTTAAATGTTAATCAATAAACTGAATTCGTTAGTTGCAAAGCTAATATTAGACTTTAATTGTCTTGTACATTGTTCAGTAGTAAGAATATTGGGGATGAGGGCATGAAAAAAAATGAAATAAGGCTCACCTGTTGGATTGGATGGCAGATGGAAATTTCCAGATATTTTCTCGTTTACCCAATCCAAATCCATAAGCTCGGTTTTTCTTGCCTAAACCGAAAGAGTACATAGAGTTAGGGGCAGTGGCTTTCTTGTCCGGGAAGTTGTATGAGTCGGGGGCAGAGGAAAAGTCTTCATAGGAAGCCCCACCAGCCTCCTCCAAGCTTCGTTTCCCCAAACCAAAATTATATGGACGCTTCAATTGTGAAACATACGAATACATTCTCTTCATCAATTCTGCCTCATCGGGGACTTGACTGGACCACGCGTACGAGCCAACGACAAAGAGGAGCAACACCACAATCTGTGAACAGCTCAGTATACTTGATATCCTCTGCATTATGATTTCCCTTTTATAAATTTTCTCCTCTTCTTTTTCTACAAAAAAAACATCACAAATTAAACATCCAATCCCCTTTCACACCTTGGAAATATTCACCAAATCCAAATTACCCACAATCAAATCCATCTCTCACTTTATTATTTATAATTTTTGGATGAGGAAGTATAGCAAAGTATGTTTGTGTGGAGAAAGCAAAAGAGAAAGGGAAGCCACAAGTGAAGGGAGGTAGAATGTTGGTAATCATGGGGAGGGGAGGATGGGGGGAGACTCATAAAGCCTTTTAATTACTTGATACTCCAAGATAAATTGGCAATTTGGGATCCGTTACAGGAGGGGGAGGGAAGAGATTGAGGAGAAAGCGGGGAATGGGAGAGGAGCAGGTAAATAAAAAGCCACTATATAATTACATGGGGGAGGGAGGGGGGTAATATACGACATCTCCTCCTTTTCTCCACAGATGTTCTCTTTAATGAGGGAAAGGGTTGTGAAAGCACACACAACAAGTGGTTCCCTTTGAGACCACTTTCTATGTATTTGCTATGTAAAATTATTCTCACCATTCAACTCTTGTAACTTTCTTTTGACTAGTTTGGGGAGGGAGAAAGGAGAAAGTCATGTAAAATTCATATCCCTTTCTCTTCCCATTTTGAATGGGGAGTATTGGAAAGGGGGGACGTGGGTGAGGAAATGTGAAGAGTTGAGCTAAATAAGATTATGAGAGTTGTGGAGTGAGTTGAGAGAGAGAATGTATGGGATGTCACTTGGGATGCATGAGGATGAGTCATCCATCATTTAAATATGTCAATCAGCTGACATACTCCCTTTAAATCTAATCTTCTTATATTTTATACAAAAGACAAAAGAACTCCCTTCCCCAACCATTTTGTAATCTTCTCTCTCCTCCCAACACCAAAAATCCTTGAAAGTAGTTCAAGCGTCAAAAAGGTAAATCTCCGTCACTTGTGAACTCCAACCACCACTACCAACTATTTTTTTATTCTAACTTTCTCTCTCTCTCCTTTCTCTCATGACAACATGGAAACCCACAATTTATTTTTTATCTTGCCACTGGCATGAACCACAACAAAGTGACAACTTTTTTTCACAATCTCCAAATTTTGGGACACAGCCCTCGCCATTTTTGTATTCTAAATTACTTTGCGGAAAAAGAAATATATGCAATGTGGCCACCGCTCCCGGCTGTACAGATGGGGAGACTAATGTAGAAAGTAAGTGAAAGTTCTCACTTTCCACACAATATGAATTTATAATGGTTGAGAAGGGGGAGGGGTAGAGACTTCCATTTTCAATTCCGAAGCCTTTAATTTGTACAGGGGGGAAAATATAGCCAAAAAGTTTTGAAAAATATTGTAGAAAGGAGGCTACTCTGGCATTGTGGGGAATCTCTTTCAGAGGGTCTATTAGGAAGGAATTATCAGGGGATTTGTTTTTGGGAGAAAAGGGGGAAAAGGAAATTTAAAACAGTTGCCCATTAAATGTTTTACGTTTTTCTATTAAAATCTCGTTGTGTACATAACGTCATTAGCCAGTCACTCAATATCTTATGTCCCTCCCTCCCATTTCCTCTCTCTCTCCAATGAAAGTGTCCCCCCTTTTATACTTTCCCTACCATTCATTTTACTAAAAGATCATTATTAGTCATTGGAAGTACTTTCACTTGAGGGTTAAAAAATACAAAAGTACTTTCACCCATTACTCTACCCAATCGTACATACGGGAAATGCATTGGAATTTGGGGGAATGAGATGACAAGCTCCATTTACATTTTCTTTTTTAATGTTTAGTAGGAGATGAGGAGGCGGAGATGTTTTATGGAAGACTTTCACTACAATTCCTCCTTTGTGTGTACTTGTTCAATGGATGGATCAAAAATTGTTGTGACTTTTCTCAAAAGTTCAAGTGTCTTTCTCACTCTTTGAAAAAAACATTTCTTTTTTCTTGATCCGAATTTCGATTCATTTGATTGACCAAATGTCTTGAGAGACTCAAGAAAAAGTAATAAAAGTTAAAAAAAGCTCTTGTTGAAAAGGATCATTTTTTTGAAAGTTGGAGCTGGCAAGGGAATTGAAAATCTTCTTTTTTTCTTCTTTGTGTGAATCACATAATAATTTTGTATTTTTCATCAACTGTATAACTCTCTCTCTCTCTTGAATTCCATTGAAGAAATGGAGCTCAAGGGAGAAAAATTTTAAGAAAAACTTTTTTTTTCGTTGTTGTTGTTCCCTTCATTCTCATTCTGTACTGACTACTCCCATTTTAATTTAAACACTTAATTTAATTGTGTCTTCATGATTTATTTCTACATGAAAAATGATGTTGTGAAAGAGAAAAAATTTTTCTTTTCCTACCAAATTAAATTCAGCACAGAGTAAAAGTGGGAGAAAGTCTGAGGTAATTTTAGGAGAAGGTATATTTCTAGATGTAGGGTTGAAAAGGGTTGAAGGAATTGGAGATGAGGTTTTGGGAATCAATTTACAAAGCAATTATCAATCTTGAATGAGCCACTTTAATTAAAAAATTATTTATGCCAAGATGGTGAGACATGTCGAAAGAGAAAAAAAATCATTTCTAGAGCTTCCTCTCTTGTTCAATCACTCTGGAAAAAAAATTGCTCATGACGTGGGATGGGAGAGAGTACAAGTTCTACTGTTGTTTATGTGAATTATGAATATTTTATGAATTTATATTAAAAAATATATTTTCAAGACTCAGCGAGAAATATTAGCCTTCATTTTCTATTATCCTTCAAAGGTCAATTTTCCTTTCCATTCTTCGTCACACGTGTAAAGTCCTCCATATTGTGCAACGTAGTAGAGTCAAATATCTATTCTGACAGGGACAATGCAAAAACTTGTTCAAATTAATTGCGAGGGCCTTGTACAATAAATAATACAAATTGTGCATAGTTTTATTTCTTCAAGGTAACCCCAACCACCAGAGAAAAAAATCCCTTGCAACTTATTTTTTTAGAGCCCACTATTCTGAATTTGAAAAATTCTGAATTTTGTGACTGTCAAATATTTTACACATGTTGCAAATGCAGAACCCAAGATAATGACCAAGAAAAAAATATTTTTTGGAGGGGACGACACATGACAAAATAATGCTCCCATGTTTCATTGTCAACATTTTGTTGCTTAATTGTACTCTAGTGGTACCCCATGTCAAGCCCACGTACGTCAGGAGAGCCCAAGGTAAATGTAGACAAATAAATTTGACTGTGTTGAAAATCCTCTTTTGTCTCCCATCTTTTCAAAAAAATTGTTGGAAAAAATCTTTTTCTCTTTCTTTCGTCCTCCCTATAGTCAACGTCTACAATGAGACACATTTCTTTTATTAGCACGAGCGTGTAGATGAAGGGAGATTTTGGAGGGTAAATTGTGAGAAATATATTTTTGGAATGGTTCAATAAAAGGAGAAAATAGTTTGATGGAGTTACAAATCACAATTTGTCAAAAGATAAAAGATTGGCCAAGTGTGAAGAGAAGAAATAAGTGGGTGAGAATTGAGATGAAGGAATTTTCATGGCTGATTTCCCAAGTGCAACAAGGGGAACTGTCCATTCCTGGCAAGATAATCCTCAAATGCTTGACTTAACCCGTGGTAACCCTTGTCATGATTGTCAATAGTGGAGAGAAAGAAAGGGGGAGAAAGTGGGAGACTTTCTTTCTGGATTCCATTACAGATAAATAAATGTTTAAATCTAGGCCACAAGACAAAAGACAAGACTTAACCCATAAGCCACTTGATTTCCCCTTTCCCTCGTCTCCTATTTTGGTGAGCGGAAAAAAAGATGCAAGACCGAGACATGCTCAAGAGGGTAAGCACACAAGTCAATATTGACACTGTCATTCTTAATCGTTCCGGGGTTAATTTACTTATACACTTATAATAAATTAAATTTGTTCAAAATAAATTATACACTACAAAACACTCTTTCATGATTCCCTTCACAAGAAAAAAAAAGTTGATTTAATTTAATTTCCTCATCTTCATCCTCAAGATTTCAAGATTACCATGGAGTAAATAAGACAGGGAGAGAGAGAGTTGATGAAAAGCTTTGGTGAAAGTAACAAAGAATTGAGTGGGTGTGTGGGGTGGTTTTTTTGCCATTTTGACTAAACTTTCATCCCGTTCCTGTCATAACAATTGATGATGATCGTTGAGAGGAGAAGAAAAGATTAATACAATTTTTTTAAATTATCCAGTCATCACAACACAAACTCGATTAACGTCATTTTTTCCTCCCTTCAACTTTCTCCACGTCACGAAAGGGGAGGAGCAAATTTTGACTCTGTTTAATGATTGAATATCCCCCTAAATCACTTTCACTCCCCAAAGAAAAATTTTTCTTTGCTGGGAAAGGTTAAGGCAACAAGACAAAGTACTTAGAGGGGGACTCCAAGGGATTGAGAAATCCGTCTTGTTTTTTTCTAATGGAATCAAGGGTAAGGGATCCGGCCCTATTTACTTTGGTGTCGTGGTCTGCCATGCAAACAAAATTGAAATATTTACACTCGACTAACCCCATGAAATATGAATGAGTTGACAAAAATAAATTCCGCTCTTCCGACTACTTCAACACAAAAGCGGGTAATGGAAACTCTCAACTTTTTTGAGACCTTAAATCTCTTCCCAGACACAACAATTTCAAAATATCTGAGTTGTAAATATTGTAACTCCCACTCCCTTTATTTTTTTAAAATGAGCTTTTATTAACAAAATTCCCTTTAAATCTATATTTTGCCACTCTTTTTTCTATCAATTAAACTTTAGTTTCTTTCAAGTCTCAACAAGTTCCATTCCAGTCGAAGACACTTTTTTTTTCATTTTTCTCAATTTAGAAAGGAAATGGGGGAACACGGAAAGACTTTCTGTGGGGGTATTGACAGATTGAGGATGATGAAGTTATTTTGAGAGAATTTTGAAGGTATCCTTGTTATAATTTAATAAACTATTACATGACAATCTACTACCACCCACGTTAGACTTGGGCTATAAATAAGAATCCCCTAAATCCAAACGTCACATTTCAAGACTTAAAATCTTCTACGTCTTCCGTCTCTCCCCATCAAACCTCCATTTTGACATGATGATCATTTAAAATAATGATCAACAATTCCAATGTTGACAACCCAATTGACTTTCTCTTTCTGTTTGATGGGCTTCCACGGGATTTGACAGTGTTGATACAACACAGGCAACTAAATATTTTATTCAAAGACAAGACTTTCCTTTCTAAACTTTCACCCCTTTTCTACGCAGTGTCGCAGACTTTAAGCTTCTAGTCTAAAGATTATTTTTAAAATCTCAAGATGAGACAATTCATGTCAAAGGGAATTCATACTAATTAAATTTTGTTTTAACATAAAAAAATATTCAAGACTTTTTTTATTAAGTACTTTTTAAATAAAGAAAAAGGATAAAAAAACAAAAAATTTTAGATCTGTACAGTCAAAGGAATTTGTCGAGACTCTTTGAAGGGCTAAAGAAGGAGAAGGGGGGGGGGGTTGACATTATTTGTTATTTGTATCTTGTCATTGAGTTTAATTGTAGAAAGATAGAGAGACATGAAATAATTTGTTGTATTATCTAGTTAGTGGAGTTTGTCCTAACTCAGACTCGAGAGACTCCCGAGGAAGTGACGGACGGATGATGAGTCAAATTGTCGTCGTTTTAAACAGACTAAACTTTGTTAAGGAAGAACAATTTGAGGGGAGGGGGGATTCACAAGGGACGGAGATGAGTAACAATGTCAACTGTATAAAATGAGACTCTCACTTGAAGAGAGAAAGTGGAGGAACACAGCAAGAGATAATTTCCTAGAGTTTTGGGTGAGAGTGAAACAAGAGAGAGAGAGAAATTGCATTACAAGAACAACTCCGTCACTATCAATCTCCAACGTCATGCACATTTTGCTATAGTCCAAATATTTGATATACCAAAAACATCATCTTCATGGAGTTTATAAGACTAAGTTGAAATAATTGTCCTCTTGTCTCCTTATTACCAGCGGCACTTCCCCGTCTTTTACTTTTCTCTCCATCCCTCTAATTTAGCTTCTGACTCACGTCATTCATCACTACCATACCCGCCCATCTTTACTCAAAACAGAACCCACACACAAATGGCATGTCAGTTGTGACCAAAAATATGAGAATTTTCTTATCACAAAAAAAGGCTCATGATTTCTCCGAGGGAAAGTTGAGCAAAAAAAAAAGTTGAGCAAAAAAAAAGTTGGGCAAATTAATAATAATTTTTATCATTGTGACTTGAGAGAAGGGATGGACGGTGGGACTAATTTGGTAATGGATTTATTTTTGTTTAATACTCTACTACGACAAGATAATTACGACCAAGTTTATTAGTGAGAGACAAGAGAGGGGAGGAGTATTCAAATGTTGAATAAAGTGAAGCTATCAAAATCTCTGGAGATTGAGCTGGAGAAGCACAAAAGCATTTCCCTCCAGGTTATGAGAGACACACAACCATAATAAATTGAGCGAGTCGGTAGGAAAGACTGCGTGTTGGGTCTTGACAAAGAAGATTAAAGGGAGGCTTGAAGCGTAAAAAGAGAGAGAGAGAAAGGGAGGCAATAATGGAGTTAAGTGGCAAGATTTTCAATAATGTCATTCTCTCCAGTTAATCCTTCCTCTTACCACTGAGGGGAGGATTAAATCGACGGGAAAAACGATTAATTTCATATTAGTCCCTACATTTTAAATTCATCTCTCTCTACTTTCTCCACTTTCACTAAATTTAAGGAATTTGTGAAACAAAAGATAAAAGTTGAAATAAAAAGAAATACTTTTTACTGATTTGTATGAACACTTAAATGAACAGTTTTTCATTATTTTTTGTGCCTTGTGAGAAATTATTCTAAATATCCCCCCCCCCCATTTTTTTAGGTCCCTACCATCAGCCTTCCACGGCATGGAATGGATTCCCATACGAATTATTTTTTGAAATTCATATGTCTTCATTCTTTTACAATTTCAATTCAAAATTTTATTTCTCTTTTGGAAAAAAACAACTCAAATACGTGTAGACTGGGTACATGGAGGGGAAAAGAGAAAGAATTATGAGCCCCCTCACAATGTCATAAACAACATGGAAACATGTCAAACGAGACACAGCTGGTGTATTACAAAAAAAACTACCTTCGTCATTTCAAGAGCTCTCCAGTTGAATAAAAGCCCTGGAAAAATTATTACATTTCTTTTTTCCAGAAAAAAGAAGTTTTTTTAGTTGTATTTTACGATTCCAAAAGAAAAAAGAAGTTTCCAATTTTTATACCTAAATCTTACATAGTTTTTTTTATAACACGGAACGATTATTCTGGAAAATCACCAATGTCGTGAATTACAGACGAAATAAAGAATTTAGTTGTGTGTTATTTGACATTGTAAATTGTACCTTTTATCCAACAGTCCTTGTTCCTTTCCCCCAAACTTGTGCTTGGAATTCTTTAGTGAGTTCTTTTTTTTCTTGTGGAGAAAGGAGGGGGGGCTGGAGAGAGAGGAGTCAATGGGAGAAAGTTCCTGTCCCTTTTATTGACTTGTGAAAAAAAAATTTAGACATCACAAATTGTGACGTTGGTTTGTGACATGTGGAGGGAATTGTGTGATGTAATAATTGTATGGGTGGGTTATCATGAACTCCATGTTATTTTGTCTTTGTTTGATTATGGCAGATTGGAGGTGATGAAGATGAAGTGAGCTGGATAATTTGAACAGCTGGATAACAATAATATCCTGTCTACCTTTGTAGGCAACTCCTTCGTGCAGAGAGAGAGAGAGAGGTGACAAAATAAAGAGGACTTTCACATTTTCCATCAATTGACCCTTTGAAATCCTCACCACCAAAGGCTGGTGTACAAAGGCTAGGTGACAAGTTAAAATGAGTACAAGTCATTATATCGGTAGCCTCATTTGCAGAGTCATGGATGTATATTTGGTATTCCCAGACAACAGATTTTATGCTCATGTTTAATGATCTCTTAATTAATTATTATTTTTTACCTTACTCCCCCCAATCCACATTAAAACAAATATTTTTCCCAATATTTTGTGGTGCAAATTCTAGGAAGGCGTGATATTGTCAATTTAATTAAAATCCTACAAATGACCATGCAACCCTTCCTCTCTCTCTTCCTTTTGTGTTACTTTATAATCAACCTTGCAAAATAATTTCCTTTATTTACTTTGACTCAAAAAAGAGGAGAACCCCTTTCGCTTTCACTCCTCTGTTAATTTTTACGGTGATTAAACTGACCCCAACTTCAAACAAAATTTTGACCCTGGGTTTTGTTGTTGTTCATTACCCCGTTCATAATTTTATGATTTTGTCTTCCAAGTGACGTCATTGTCTTTTATTTCATGAGGAGTATTGATTAAATTATTATTTGGTGTATTAATTACATTTTTACGGAGAATATTTCAAATTGACGGGATTACTTGCAAAAAAAAGTTTGCAAAAAAAATGTGGGGGGAGAATGGCATTTGGGAGTTGGGTACTTTGGGCTCATCATAAGAAATGATAATCTCTCTAGAGAAAGAATTGGATTGAGTAGAGGAGGAGAAAAGAAAGCGGGCCCAAAGTTAGAAAAGGAACAAGTTTTTTTGGGAACAAGCCTCTCTAATTGTCATAAAGTTTTGAGAGGCACAATGGAAAACTGTTGCATGTCTTTCTCTTGACTCGAGTTTTTGGGTGGGGGAGAGACTCTAGAGAGGAGGCGGAAGTTGGGTGGATGGTTGAATAAGCGTGTGAAATGAAGATAAAACAAATGGAACAAGTTACGACATGCAGTTCTCTCTCTCTTTACCCAAAAAAAAAGTTTTGAAAGAAACAAGGCGAAATACTTTGACACCGCTCTTGTCACCACAGCTTGTTTCTTCCTCCTGTCGACTGGTTGCGAAAACTTTCTCTTTTTGTCTGTGGAGGATTCCGAAAAAAGAAAGTTTTTGAATTGTGAATCTTGGAAGGGAGCTCTTTATATTGCTCATATTAATTTATTTCAACCGACAGGTTAATATTGTCTCTGTAAATTGAGAAAAAGATGGCTATAAAGAGACCAATTTAATGATGAATGAGGACTCTCTCCAATTTCTCCGAGTGAATTTATTTATTCATTCCTTTTCTCAAAGCCATCTGCATACACAACAAGGCCTAGACAAATACAAAGAGAGGAGGGGGAGGGAGAGAATTCTTACGAAATGTTTCATTTTCTTCCCACAACAAAAAAATATTTTTTGTTGTGCCACAAAAAAGTGTAAAATGAAAAGTTGTGTGTCCGTCCCATACAAACCACAAAGAAAAAGAAAAAAAAATTGTTTGGAAGGACGAGACAAGAAGAAAAGAGTCTCTGGAGAGGAATTTATGCCAAAGAAAGAAAGAATTACAAAATAAATTTTCTTCCTTGTGTTTCGAGGGGTTGGCTATAGTCATGGACAGCCTCATTCACAGAGAAGAGAGAAAATTGTGAAATAAGCTTGTCTTGATTTTTTTCTATTTCTCCATGTGTTGAGTGGTTGACTCACCCCGACATCCATCATAAGAAAGAGAGAGAGAGAGAGAACAAGGAGAAAGTCTCGAGAAACAAAAGATTCTTTTTTTGGTAACTTCCAACACGAGTTGTACTCTCTTCTATTCATCTCCATTCTCAACAGTTTCACTCTCCTCCAGTAAAAAAATGAAATCTGCTTTGAAACATATAAACTATTTTCCTCCAAGGGATGAAGATAAGATTGTAAAGGAGGAGGAGGAGGAGAAGATAATCGGCGCACCAATGCGTTGCATTCTCCTCACAAAAATGGTGCGTTTCGACTTAGAGGAGAGGATGGCATTACAAATGTTGGAGATTTCTTTTTATATATTTATTATGAATGAAGACTTTTTTTTATAGATGCATCAAAAGCTTCTCCCTACATTGTGCCCAAAGAGAAGGAGAGATGAAGCTGAAATGTTGACTGTCGACTACATTGACAACTATCCTCACTCTACAGTGTACAGACAGAAGAAAAAAAACTTGCGTGTAGATTATATTTTGGATTTTATTCAAAAGGAAAGGGACACCAGCTGGCTTTAATCCCTCAACTTTTTTTTATCAACATCTTTCCACCAAAGAGACTATAAAGGATGCGGCTTTCCCTCAAAAAAAAACTTTTCATCTCACCCACATTCTCATACTTGACTCTGACTTGTGAGTCTCCCCTGCAATTTTATTGTCAAATTATTTCATGACAATGCCGGACAAGATGAAGCAACATTTTAATTTGTATCTCTACAAATGATCAACGTGCTCTCTGTCTTTGTGAGTGTGCATAATATGCACTGCATATTGACAAAATTTCATTAAACTGACAAAGACGAACGATTAGATCACAGGTCATGTGTCCGGGGAGAGAGAGAGGAGTTAATTGATGAGAGAGGAGATGAGCTAAAATTATCTAAGAATTTAGTCCATGTCCTCCTCAATTACATTATTTGCAAGAGACAAGATGAAATTCTGCATTCTCTCGTCATCCTCTTAAAGACAGAAACGGATAATTATCCAAATTCCCCATGGAGTCAAGGCAAATACTCGAAATATGGCAAGATCTAAAATGTGAATGTCAAACAGATCAAGTCTATAGAAATGGCTCTCAAACAAAATAAATTTCTTTGAACCATTTTCTCATCATCTTTTTCTACATTATTTTTCTTTTGTATCAAAAAATACGAAGAAAATGATGAAGAAAGAGATCTCTGTTTTTTAAGTAGAGAGTACAAAAAAGAATGAGTGTGAAATTGCGAATTTTGTATTCCTTGATATTTTCAAAAAAAGGAAAAGAAATTCCACTCTTTTTTTGTTACGGAGAAGAAATCTTTGTGCAACAATTCAATGGAGTGGAATGATTGAAAATAAACTTGATTCTCGTACTTTTACTTTCTCCACAAAATTCTTTTGATGAACAATCCAGAAGCATTCAAGTAGCCAAAAGTTTTTTTCCCCATGTTTTTTTTTGTCTTAACCTCTTGCGAATGACGAGAATGAGAGCTGACTTTTGGTTAGTTGGGAGCACTCAAACTAAAATCAATTTCTCGATTGTCTTAATGGAATCGTAAAAAGTGCAAAGTTGTAAATCTAAAGGGGCCTACAATTTGCCAAAGTACAAGACAAAAGGGACAAGAAATAGAGTCCGTGGGTTGGGCGTTCTCTGAGAAAAATATTTCTCAAGTGATTTTGACCTTTCATCTTCCCTCATAATCTCTGCTCAAGAGTCTCAACGAGGAGAAAAAACTGACTCAAACTGAAAGGATAATGCTTGTTATACACTAATCTCAAAGAGAAAAGTGAAGAGTGGAAAAAATGGAATTGTAGACGTTAATCTCAATTGATAAAAAGTTAATGTAAGAGTAAATACATATGGTCACATGATAAAAAATGATGCAGAATACACAATCTCTCCCCCCCCTCTTTTCTAGTGGATAAATTTGACTTGATTTTGTGGATTCAAAGAATTCAACCCGTCATTGGGCTCATCTTATTGAGGACAAATGTAAATAAAATTGATATTGAGATGAAAGAAGGGGGGGGGGGAGACTCGAGGGAGACACTCAAAACTTTCAACAATTTGTTTGCCTTCCTCTCTTATTGTACAGAGGGAAGTGAACCATATGAAAATGGAGACAATAATTGTGTCTCCCTGAACATGAACCCACAAGTGCCATCATTTCAAGTCTCTTTCGATCAAAAATTAAAAATGTCTGACAATCTGACCACAAATAAAGTCTTTGATTTATTAATCTCAATGAAAAAAGGGAGCCGTCGTGATTATGAAAATGATCCACATGCCACATAACTCTACATTGATTGCATTGTACAAATAAATAATGAAATGTTTCTCTAAAAGGGGAATCGTGTGTGCCTTCTATCTTGTAAATAAATTAGAGAGAGAGAAATGGAGAAAATTGCAATGTTCAATTGTGATGCCGTTTTGTTTATTTAACATTTTCTCTCTCCCTTTGAGATCAAAAAGGTGGAGAAGCAAAGGAAATGATAATCAACAAAATATTATCAACTTTTTCTTTTTTCATGCATCCATTTACAGAGAAAGGAAGAGGGGGAGGGAGAGAATGTGTTGTAAATCAATTTTATCTCAACTTTCTCGTTTCACATTTCCCTCTGTACAAAGAGAAAGTAAAGGGGGGGGGGTATTGTCTACCTTGTTAGCAACAAAACATTTTACTCCATTTTATGGTTCAAAATGATCAAGGATGAATAGTTTATTATGCTCTTGTGAGTGGGTGGAATGAGGGGAGAAATTGGGTGGAATGGAGCAACAATAACAATTTTTTATTCTAAACGCAATTTCCTGCTCTTTCACCGAACCCCCCCTCCCCCATATTTTTAGAAAAAATAAATACTTTTCCATGCCAAGGAAATATAAAAATTTATCTAGAATAAATTCTACATTTTTAAAATCTCAAAAGAAAAGTCTTACCTTGAAGAAAGTTGGTGGATGATGGTCAACAGGTGTTCAATGAAAAAAATCAAGTTGATTGTCTTTTCTGAGCTGTGTGAACCAGGAAAGGGGGATTGTTGTCTGTATGAGAGCGTCCGGCACTGGAATGACTAGAAAACTAGAGAGACAGAGAGAGGGACGTGATTTGAAGTCAAGTTTAGGAGACGGACTAGAAATATTCCAGCTGTTCTTTTCCTCTTGCTTGTTTCAGACTTGCTCGGATATTTTGGAAAGGGGTACAACTCTCTCTTTTTTTATACTCAAATTATTCTCTTTTTTTAAAAAAAAATTCTTTCGCCTTTCTCCAGCAAATGTTACTTTAGTGGGAGTTTTTTTTAAAAAAAACTTTTATTGTTTTTTTTATGAAAACTTGTTGTTTTGGAAAAGATTGTTGTGGTTGGTGGCTGTTGGTGGTGAGAGACAAGCTGTCCGGGAACTTATGAGGGTGTAAAAATTCCTGATGGATGAATTTATACAGCCATTTCCCCGTGACGTCATCACCCCCCTTGTATGTTTTAACTTTGTTCTCTTTTTTTTGTGTGCTTTTGCACAATTCGAGTAAAAAAGTGTAGCTCCATAATGGGAACTGAGTCCAGCCCCATTCCTTTTGAGAATTGCGCATCAGGGATAAACAATGGGAAAGTGGCATTAGGAAATGTAAAAGAAAAGGAGTTGACTTGTAATGGTCATGTGATGGTGGTTGCTTTGAGTTACCATACAATTTTATAATATCCCCATCCACTCTGTCAATTCATCTCTCTCTCTCTCTCTGTCCGCCCCAAAACTTCAAATCCCATACAGAGAGAATTATTTTACAGAGAAAATTTAGTGGAGACATGGGATGGCCATTATTCTCCCACGTCATTTGTCGTCCTCCCTTTCTTTCTATCTTTCTCCCCCCAATTTGTCAAATCTCAAAAAATATTCAAACGAATTAAAGGCCAATTCAGCTTCATCTTCCCTTTTCCAAATATTCATTTCCCCCTCCCCATCCCTCGTCCACTAACAAATTCACCTTTTTTTCTTTTTTTCTCAATCAAACAAGTATTTAAGCTGATCTCAGGACATGTGTACAAAATTTAATAATTCTGTAGACTTTCATAATAAAATATTTAAAGAGATATTGTTCCATACTTTCTTGTCCATTCAACTAAAACTTTGTTTTTAAAGCTGAAAAAAACAAGGCGATTAGATCAGTTCAAGGACTTGATCCAAAGTTGACGATGGACAATCTTCTTCCTCTTTAGAAAAAGTGGAGAAAGTGTACAAAATGATAAAAAAAAGTCACAGGCTGCGTTTTACTATTATGGCCCCATGCTTTTTTTTCTCCCGATTTGATTTTCATGTTGAGCAGTCACAATCTGACGGCTGACAAATGGTCAAGACTCGTGGATTGTCCCTGAAGCGAGATGTAGAATGGTCTCATGGAATTTATGGGTTAAGGGGAGGGAGGGGGAGAAATAAGATTATGGAATATTAAGACATTCAATGTACCCCTCTCCCCCCTCATTCTTGTTGTTTTAACACTCAAGTGTAACATTTGATTGAGCCACGGGCTCAAAATATTTTGTCCTTGTCACTCTCCATATGAGACAATAATTGTGTAACATTTCATGGCATTAAATTCATTAATTATGAATACTAAATTTAGACATTTTTATCCAGCTCCCAAAATTATCCATTTGACTCAGAAATTCTCCAGCTCCTTGTCTACTATTACGCCACCACAGATTGTGACCAATGAGATGATCCCAGGCCTAGGAATTGGGAAAATGCCAATACTTTATTTTTTGACTGGATATATATGGTAAGTGCCATGGATTCTCTCTGAAAAAATCAGGATCATGAATCACGTGCGACTAGGGCATCAGAGATCCAGTTCAATTTATGGTGACCCTTTTGTTTTTTTCTGGACAAAAATAAAACGACGAGGGGAATTGTTCCATTAAGAAAAGATACAAAGTTTATCCCAATTTTTTATTTGAGAGTCGTGACTAGTTTAAACTGGACGAGAAAATTTACGAGTACCGCAGGAGAAGGAGTCCGCAGTTGGGAAAATGAGAAATAATTTTTGGCCAAAAAAGTTGTAAAATATTTAGTATAATATTTGCTCACACATGTACAGAATGTCAACATCCAGGTGAAATTAATTTTGGAGAAAATAATTAAACAAGATAGGGAGAGAGTTTTGACTCTAATCTCCCCCAACGTAGAAATTGATCCCCCTGGTTGAAATTGACAGACGGTCACATTGTCTGTGCATGGGTTCACTTTAGAAAGTTGAAATTGTAAATTTGTAAAAGGGAAATTGATCAAGAATGCATTCCAGAATGGGGGTACTTTGAAATATGAAAGTTCATTGTAGTAAAATTCTCTCTCTCTGAGAGAAATTGAGCGAGAGAAAGTTGAAAGTAATCAGAATGGGAAGGCTAAGGAGCTTTTGCTATTGGGTCAGAGTCCCCCATTTCAATTCTTTATATCCGACAAGTTTTGAACAAGTTTTGGAGAACAAAATGTTGGGTGCTAGTGATTTGAATAAAATATCTCTCTCCCTTCTAATTTCCTCCACAAATTCCAATTCCAATTAGTCAACCGTTTTATTCCTCCACGAGGCTCTACCACAATTTCTATGTACAGACATGGAATTTATCTAGTCTCTCTGTAAAAGCATGTGTGGGCACATTGATATTACCCACACACCTGGCTGTCCCGTCAATTAGCTTGAATCAAATTTAACGTCACTCTCCTTACTCTCGAGCTTATAAAAATTCTAACATAGCTTATGACTACAAGTATAGGGTGGGCTATATGGAAGAGAGACAAGTTCAAACAAATATTTTATTCATATTTGATCATGGCGGATGACTCCCAATTTATTCTTCTCTGTCTCTGTCTCTCTCTCTTTCTTTATTCAACAGTCTTCATTTTGAAACTCAAAATTTCTCCAAAATTTTCAAGGAGACGCTAAATTGTGGGTTGTGTGAAATGGATGAGTGTAATTTTATCAGACAAAAATTATCGCTCACAGCCTCCACTTTTGTGTCGGCTGTACAGATACTCTATTTTCTATTTCTATTGGAGGAAAATGGACAAGAAAGCCAAGGGGCTGGAAGCGTCAAGGTAAATTGATTGAGCGTATTATGGTAATTGGCGTAATACTTGCCTCGTTCCTCTTCAGATCTTCCCCGTTCTTCCTTTGATACCCGGCTCTGTCTCTGCCTGCCAGCCCCTCTTTATGTCTTTGGTTTTGGACAGACGTGGGTGTTGTGGCATTCTGTACATTTCAGTCCTTGTCTTTCAACAAAGCCAGCCGCCATTTCCTCTTGAGCTTCACAGCTCAGTCAAATTTATTGAAACACCTTCCCAAACATTCAACATTTGTGACTAGGACCAGAAAATACCTGAGAATATGGCCCTGTAACACCCCCCCCCCCTTTTCTCTCGTCGACGACTGTCCTTGAATTTCTCCACCAATCGGAAGAGACGGCAATAACTTTAAATGACCTTAGGGTTAACAATTATCCTCATTTTCTTTTTGAAACTATTTTTAAACTTTTGCAAGAAATAATGACAAGTTTAAATTTTAATTGCAGTTTACTGCAGTGTAAAATTAGAAGGACCGTATAGAATGAATTTTAAGTGAGGGGAATAATATAAACTCATTTTTGTAAAATTAACAAATTTTAATCTATAATTTGTTAAAATGAAAAAAAATAAATGGTCAATTTATGTATCATAAATTCTTTACAAATTTTTGTGCTAAAATGATGGGGCGTAGATTTAAAGGAAATAGATTAAGTGAAATTATTTAAATTGAGCCAGCAGGAAGGAAAATAAATTACAGAGTGAAAGCCATCTTTGAGAACTTTCACCCCAAAACTCTTTTTTATTGAAGCATCCTCTTTGTCTCCGGTTTGATCCAGGAAATCAAGACTGTCCTCTTTGGAACTCCCCGAGAAAATTCTGGAGAGAAAGTTCTCGTAGAGACGGGTAGAGTGATCCGGGTGCTGGAGAATGGAAGGGAAATGACTCTCACAATAAAAATTGTCGAGCAGCTGTTCATTTTCACAGAGTCATGGGCATGGATCACTGAACAAATTGGATTTGCTGACCATGACAATTGTTTTTCTTCTGGCTTCCTTTCAACATTTATCATGGAGTTTGGCAAACAATGGAGATGAAGCCAGTCACATGACCATTATCTGTGCAACATATGTCACTCTGTAGTCAACAAAACAATACAAATCCACGTCATTTTCATTGTCAACTATTTATTTTTAGCCCTAAAAATCAGCTTTGACCTTCAAATAAGATGGATGCCACAGACAAAGATTTTATTTTTCAGATAAATTAATTGTAGCATGAAACTAAAAACTATGAAAGAATATTTTTGTACAATTTATTTGTATGAAAAATATTATGCAAATAAAATATGAGAAAATGAAAAATAAATTATTCTTTTTGGAGGGGTGGGATGTGAATTATATTTATAACATATTTTAATTTGACTCAAGACTATAACTTTTTTTGCTAAATTTTACATGTAATATTTGACAAGATTAAATTTTCGTTTGATTGTCAATAATTGTAAAAAAAGGAGAAGCAAAAATTTCAGTGTCCCTACATTTTTCTTGATATGTTTCTCTTCTATGAGGATGGAGCAAAATTCATTCAAAAATTGGGAGGGATGGCCTTAACCATTTTTATAGTATCTGGGCTTGGGACCGCCCGCTTGTGACCCTTGTTGTTGACCTTGTGTTCCATCCGTGATAAAATCCGGAATTTCGATCCCCACTGAAAACCCACAAAAAAGTACGTTAGAATTTTAATGTGAAAATTGTAATTTGGTTAGCTTACTGTAGCCTCGTTTCTTCATCAAGTCGGCAGTTCGTTCCTTGGGCCAGTAGTAGGGTAAGGCCTGGTACCGAAGGTATTGACACAAATCTGCGAGGCGAGATGATTTGAGGTGTATCACGTCACTGTCAAATGAGCCAAAGAGATTATTATCCTGATCCTCTTCTGCACAAATGACCTGACAGGGCAATGCCACTGCCAAAAACAATATCACCGCCCGAGTCAACATGACCTCCTTCCTCGACATGTAACTAAATAACAACCAAATCAAAATTATGAATATTTTCAATGACTTTATCAAATAAAAGTTTACAATTTTTTGAAATACTTTTTATTGAGTTGAAAAAAGGGACTATTGGATCTACTGAAATCCGGAATATTTTAAATGACACAGAAAATTCAAGAGATTCTTGAACTGGTTTGTAGTCAGGAGGAGATCAAGAGAGAGACTTTGAAGAGGAGGATAAAATCGGTTGATATTTATAAGACCCAAAAAAATTCAGGAAACCGAATCCTCCTCTTGGTCTCTCACCTTGTCTTGGATAGTGACAAGTCAGGGAATAAATTTTAAATAAAGGTGGGTGGAGTTGGAGCGAAACTGATTGAAAATTTCACTTTCACATATTGATCAATCTTTGTCTCTCTCTCCCCTTTGACGAAAAAAAAACGTTCCGGCTGGAGGACCCCCAAGAAGTGGGACACATTGAGAGAAAAAGGGATTCAACAAGTTGTTCCCTTTCCATTTTTTTTTGCCTAGTCCTGGAGATGATGACGTCTCAGTCTCTTTCCAGAATGAATTATAGTTTGCCTCTTGTTCCCTTAAGAGTCTGTCGTCATGACTCATTTTCCCCATATTTCTTCCCCCTCCCCCTCCTCCATTGTAAATTACTTTGAATTAAAAATCATAAGGACAAAAAATCTGAGGGGACGGGAAGGGCTTTAATTGTCCAAAAAGTTCAAAAAGTTTGTCCAGTGGAAGTTTAGAAGCTTCTACTACTCCATTATATTATTATGGCCCAACAAAGGCCATTTTTGGACATAAGCCAAAGTAGAAAATACCAAAAAGATGGGATGGGGGTTTGTAGGTATACTAGGCAGGAGAGAGGAGTGGATTACCCGGGTTAAGTGAGTTGGCTGGTTTGGTGGTTCGAGTGATAGTTTGAGATATTTATTCCAATTTCTCATGTGTTCTCTCTGTACTTGAGGGGAGGAGGAGGGAGAATTATAAAATATATTGTGCTTATAGTTGTGCATGCATGTGAGGGAAGATATGAATTTTCTCTTGCTTGGCTTCCTCAAATGTTTGAAAAATCGTCAGCTTACTCCCAAAAAAAAGAAAGAGAGGAGTGGCGACTTTGATTTGAGCACAAGGTTTTCAAATGTCTCCAGAGTAATCTTTTCTCATTCACCGAGAAAATCGGTTTTAGCTCCTCTTTCTCTCCAGTTGGGATTTCCAACATAAATGAGAATGTCTCCCCTTTTTTTACCCAAATCTCAACCAGTCTCTGCCCCTTCTTTCTCCCCGCCTTCTTTTCTCTTCAGCCATCACCTGAACGAGAAAATTCAAAAGATCGTCAATAACAACAAACACTTTCTCCTCAGTTCAGGTCAACTTATTCGCCCTTCAGCTTTTCTTTTTCTTTTGTTAAGTGCAAAAAAGAAATTCAGACACCCCCACACTGATCAGAAATCTCAAGGCATTGAAGCAGTCAAATAGAATCCATTTATTTGCCTAAAAAATGATAAATGTAAAGTTTGAAGGGAAAAAAATAAAGTTGGCAATAAAAGTAATGTAAAATTGTTGAAAGGCTGACATTTTTTTTTCCTTTTCCAAAATATAAAATGGAGAAAGTAAAAGATAGAAATACAAGAAAAAAAAAACATACATTTTTTCCAAAAATAAAGAGAAAGTTGAAGGCTCCTGATATTTTTTTTGGAATTGATCCCAAATTTTCGTGCCAGAGTGAGAGGAAAGAGTCTGAGTAGGACGACTGGAGACTTTTAGTTTTTGTAAACGCATTCACTTTCATTGTCTAAATGGTTCTAGCTTTAGCCTGAGCCTCAACGTGATGGACATGACAGGATGTTGGCCCTAAGACACTCTCACTTGGCTACACCACCTAAAAATTATTTTCCATTTTCCTTGTCCATGAAAAAATAGTTTGGGAGCTGAGGGTCTCAAATTATGTCTCTATTTTTGTGTGGAGAAAATAAATAAAAACATGAATTCATTTTATTTACTTGGAGGTGCTGATAATTTTGACTAAAACCTCAAAATATTGGTCTGAAATTATAAATAGGTTCCACTGTCCATGTGGATACAAAAGGAAATTGAAGGATGGTGGGGGACTACATAATTTATTTGGATAAAGAAAAGGGCTGACGTGGAGAGGAAGACAGGCGACTGGTCCACCAAAAAAAGAGAAAGGAGAGAAAGGAGTGACGTCAGTGGAGTGAGTGTGTATGAGCTCATTCAGTCGAATTGTAATGTCTCCCTTTTTTCCACCCCATAAGCTAAATGGATATATATTTCAGAGAGTCATGGAAAAAGATGCTGGCAAAAGCTAGACGAATCTTCTTGTAAAATGTCCTCCATCTGTTTTTTACTACAATTTTTTTTTCATGTAATGTCCCCTTTATTTTTATTTTCATTTACATAGTCCCCTCCCCCCATTTAAAATCCAAGGCCCATTAATAGGCCACCCCAAATGGCTACCCAGAAAAATAAACTCTCTCTTTTTTAACAACCAATTTATTTGTTGTACAAAATTGTTATTTTAGTCATTTAATTGTCCCACATTTTTTCTCGCAATTTCCTTAACTTTCCAAGCAATTAATTTTCATTTAAAAAAAATCCAAGTTAAAATTGGGAACATATGCTACAGCTACAGAAAAAGGCTTACAGGTGGCTGCTTTCTCTTTTTGAAAAAAAAATTGCAGGTAAAATAAACTCAAAGTGCTGCAGTCTTGACAGAGAGATAGGAACTTTCTTTTGTGTGATGAAAATTTTATTCAAACCAAGGGAAAGTATCAACTAGATGACTTCCCTGTACTTTCCTTACCTGGCCATTATATTTTGAATGCACAAAAGAGAGAGAGAGAGAATAAATGGTTTCATATAAAACTAATTGATAATTGATCTTGTGAGTCTTGTAGAGATTATGACAAGACTCTGTCATCATCCTGTCCAATTGAAAATGTCAAATAAAGGGACTGAGAAAATAGAAAAATGTAATTTAAAACAAAAAAACAAAATTGTCTTCTCCACTTGTTTACTCTGAGAGATAAGATTTCAATAAATGAAGACCATCTTTCTCATCATCCTCCCCTCATCCATCATCTGACCATTTGGTTAATCGATAGAGCCAAAATGAATGTCATCCAAATTACAAATTATGAACACAAAAAAAACTCCCACAATTTTTCAAATGAGAAGAACATTTTTTGTATTTTGTGACAAAAAAAGTTTGTTTTATTTTCTTTTTTAATTCTAATTTCTAAGGCCCAGAGCCCCGAGTTGGACAAGAAAAGGAAAAAAACATTAAAAGAATGGGGACAAAGTCCCGGGTAATAAAGTGACGGAGAACAAGTGTTTGGACATGCAAACACTTACAATGCATTTATGTGTACACTGTCCCCTCCACTACAGGGTTGTAAAATAATGGTTAAAAGTTAAGGAGAAAAAAAAATTAATGGAGTCAAAGATGGTTGGATGATATTTCACATAATGTGCCCTCCCCCTCCTCTTGGTCCCGTACTAAATAAAAGTCAAAAGAGATGGAGGAATTGTACTTAATGTTTTTGATTTGAGCCATGGGATTTCACAATTTCTATTGTAATTCATATGATTATACATTTTACTTTATAGAGTCCCCATTTATTCCCCCATTCCATCTAATAGCCCTCCCCCTTTTAAAATGGTTCGGGGTCTACAGAGAGAATGACGTAAAATGTTCAAATGGACAGACCCCCCCCCCCCCAAAAGTAACTAAAGTCGACTAAAAATGGCAAATGTACTCCTTTTTTTATCTCATGCATTTTTTTGACCATTTGAAATTTGAACAGTTAAAATACACAAGACATTCTTTTTATTTACTCTTCTCTGTCTCTCTTTCAGACAAAGAATTTTTTTGGATCAATTTACCATGTGGGAGTCGAGAGAGAGTTTACCAATGACAAAAATTATGGTGGGGTTATAAGAAAGATAAAAGAGAGACTCAGATTTTCGTTTTGTCTGGAATGACCATGGAATGGACTGATAAAGAAAAGGAAAATAAAATTAGACAAAAGAATAGGAAAGAGGGGAGGGGGCAGAATGTTCTGGGTCTATAAAAAAATTTGTAGGAGGAGGAGAAGGGCAGTACATCATTATTATTGACCTCACGTTTAATTTGCAACTTTTCTAACTTTCTCTTCCTTCTTACAAGGAATTATCGTCACTTGTCATGGGATTGGTCGGTGAGTAATTTTTCTTGATCCCCCTCCCCTTGCATCTCCCCACAATTTTTGAGACTGTAAAAAGAAGATATTTTTATATATAAAAAAAATCTCTCGTGGTAACAAAAAAAAGGATAATGAGGTAATCATTAAAGGAAATCATTGGCAGTTAAATCAGAGTCTAGTGCATACCGTCATCAGTCTCTCCAAATGAATTATTGAACGAGGGAAAAAGAAAAGAATTTATTTTCCCCAACTTTCTAATTCTTGACTTTCCCTTCTAAAAAAAGAAAGCGAGGGATTAGTCAGGAGGGAATTGAACCATTTAAAAGAGAAACGGAAACACTGCCAATTTCATTCTTTTCTCTTTTTTTCTCCCATGTGCAGAATTAAGTCATACACTGCAAAAAAAGAGAGGATCAATTTGGGGAAGGAAATATAAATAAATAATGAATTTAATTGATGCACAAAATTCCATCTTTCCATTTATTCTCTTGACACGAGAGAAAAGTTTACTAAAATGCTCCAAGCCATTTAGTAAACAATGAACATCAAAGAAGATCCGAGTTCATTTCCTATGGTCAATTTCATTTTGTGTACAAAACTTGAAAAATTTCGCCCACCAACATTTTATTTTATTTGATAAAAAATAATGGAGAATTATATTTGAGGTCAGATGCTTTTTTTCCGTGGTCATGTGAAAGTATGTCGTAAGTTGAAATTTATAATTACGAGACCCTTGTCTATTATTGTGGAGGATTTTTACATGTTTATGGTGGGGAAGAATGTTGTTGGGTAGGAGTACCCTTGTGACTCATCTGAGCTAAGTGTACATTATTATAAGAGTTTTATAGTGAGAAAAAAGGGCCTGAAAAAATTCTCTAGAGACGTTTCTCTGTCTCTCTACTTGAGTGATCCCTTCACAGACTAGACAAGAAAAGAGGGAAGGATTGAGACAAGGAGAAAAGAACAAGGGAAACCACAAGAGGCTGTCCAAGTGGCAGAATTAATGACTCAGAAGCAATGAATCCCATTCCCTCCTATACAATTTACTTTATTCTATTCCCATGTCCCTCCATTTAAAATCTTTCTCTTATTCTTTCTTTCAAAAAAAATCCAAACATTTTTGTACATTGAGTCTTCTCTGTCTCTCTCTTTTGAATTGAAAGAGTCAAAACAACAATTGAACCTTTTTCACTCGTGCAGTGCACCCATTTCCCAATGCAATCTCACAACAACGAGTCAATTATAATTGCTAAAAGAGAGAGAGAGAGAAATTTTAGACTCCGCCTTAGTCCTTGAAAATAAAGACAAAAGAGAAAGCGTGGGGGGTAGATGAAGAGAAAGGAGGGAGAAAGTCTTAAGTGTATGTCACAAACTTGGTATGATACATTGCGACAACTTGTACATTGTCAAGTAATCTACTCTCATTGCCACCAGTCACAAGAGTATAGAAAAAGAGTATAAAATTTCACCTTGTGCATTAAAATCCCACAGATTTTACGCACATCAGGTTATCTCCCAAAAAATACTCTTCCCTACAGAGCATACGACGAGAGACTTTTTTCTTTGCGGAAATTGAAACTACGTCATAGTGGTTCTCTTATGAGACAAAAATGGTGTGTTAGACATGACAGTGGTCTTGGGAAAGAAAAAAAACTAACAACGGTGATTAGATCTCGTCTCGAGACTAGAACTTGTAATGAGAAGAGCAAAAAATAATTAGTTGCAAAAAAAACGAGTACCTTCCATGATACACCAACGTCATGTATTTTTTTTAAGCTGGAGATACAGGAAGTCGTGTACTCCCGTTTTTGAGAGAGAGTTTTGGTCGCATTATAAAAGAAAAAAAGGGGAAATTATAATGGGAGTTTGAGAGAGGGATGAACTATCCAATTATTGTAGGATCTACTCAATTATTGTAGCTTTGGACAAGTCAAGAAAAATCCTTCAAATGAATTATCCGAATATCAAAGAAGAGACAAAAAAGAAATAAATGGGGAAGACATCTAAATTAAATCAACGTGCCTCTACTCGTGTGCCCCCCTTCTCCCACTACAAAATTTCCAACTCTTTCAAGTGCTCTCATTTTTTTTTGAACCATTATCTGTCGACTCAACTGTCCTCATTTTTTTTTATTTGGCTTGAGGAACAGTTTTCAGTTTTTGAGGTACAAAGACAATCTCAATTTCCGCTACTAGTCCATCATACAATTTTGAGTCTTTTGTTCTGTCCATGCATGACAACGTACCTGTCCCCTCTCTCTCTCTCCTGTCAATGAGTTTGAGGTCAAGCTGAAACTTGTCTTTGGATTGGTTTTGAAACTACAAACGGCTAAAATTTTTAAGTCATTTTTCCAAGTAGAAAATTCTCTTTGCCTGTGTGGGTTTGGCATTTTGGGCATTTGGGGTGTGTGTGGATGTGATGGCCACATGTCCAAATTTGTCGACATCCCCAGACACTTCCGTTCTCTGTCCATGTTCACGAATGGACAGTAATGGAGGATGAATAGATTCTCATTGTGATGTGACAGGGGGTCTCTGTGATGGTGGTCATAGACTCGAAAAGATTTTACACAAACTTGCTCACAGAAAAGGCAATAATGTACACGGATAAATCCTCCTCCGCCCTTTTCCTTTCAAGGAAGAACGAACAAGGACCCAGTCTTTGTCTTTTGCTCTCCCTGTAATTTATCACAATGAAAAAAACGACTTTCTTTTCTATTATTTTATATGGGGGACACACAAAACAAGACACGGAGAGAGACATGAAAATGAGTCCAAAGTTAAGCCCACAATTTCCCTTCTCTCCAACTACATAAAAAACTGAGAGAGAAATTCCTTGTTTTTTTCCCCTCGTTATCTTCTCAAAGATAAGATGGACTTCAAATGGACAAACTGTGCACCAGGAGATGAAATGATAACTTTCACCCCCCCCCCTCCTTGTTCCATCCCTCTAATGATAGTCTAGTGTACAATTCCCCCACTTTCCCTGTCCAGAGTGTCCATTGGAGACCCAACAGGTCATTCTGAGGTCATTCAAACATGACTATAGAGAAAGTAATGAACAGAGTCTCCACTTTTTGTCCAGCCATAAAATTTGCATACATGACGACAATGGTCATTTGTGAATTCACCAAGTGGCGTCAACAAGAGTAGGGAGAAAGTGCTTACAGGATTTTTTCTCCCCCCGATTTTTTGTGTGGGCGATTTGAGAAGAGAGAGAGAGAGATAGAGAGAGAGTGGAACCACCATAGGCATCATAACATTTTAGCGTCCCAAATTCATCGTCAGTGGGTCTCCAAATGGATGGTTATGTTGGAAGAAGGGAAGGGAAGGCGGGCGGGCGGGTGACTTTCTCTCTTATGGAAAAAGTTTTGTGTTGGGTAGAAGTGGTGGATGGTGCGCGTGTATTGGCCTCGCTAAAAAAAAGTTCCCATTCTTCTCTGATTTCATGGGGAGTGGATGGGGTTTGTTGGTATAAAATGAACAGCTCATTGATGAAACTACTGAGATCCTCGGGACAAGTGCCATTTGAAGGAACAGAGGAATCTACTCTACACACGGCACACAATCTCTCCCGTCTGTCCTCATCCTGCCCTTAAAATTGTGGAATCGTCTTTACTTTTTCCAATTTTTTTCCAACAAAGTCTTCAAAAAAAGTAAAAACTCATAAACTGGGGAATCGGAGCTTATTGACACTTGAAGGTCTATAAACAACTTTTTTTTAGTATTCTTCATCATCCGCCCACTCAACCCTTCTCTCTCTCTACTCTCATCATTCAAAAGTCAGTGAGTGTAAATATCAATACAAATAAATATTATAAAGGGCAAGGGGAAAATATCCAAAGAAAATCTTGAATTTCACAATTCCAGTCTCTCTCTTTTTTTTATTTTGTTGAAAAAAGGAGCAGGACTCTCTTTGGACATAAAAAGGCCATCCCAATTTTCTCAAAAAGTCAAGTTGACCAGAAGAAATTAATAGGACGAGACTTTGAGGGACTCAGTCAACTTTCTCGTCTTGAAGAGTCAACAACTTTCTACATTTTTTTGAAGGACAAGAATTTCTACAAGCAAAAATTTAACAAGGTAAGTTTTCTTTTTTAAATCTCAATTAGATTAAAACATCAAGAAGATGGAGTAGAATTTAGTACATTTAGAACTTAGTAATTTATTTAAGTTAAGGTTAAATGTCTAAAGGTAGATAAAATAATGAGAGTGTCGAATATGGCAAGGATAGTTCATGACTCAAATTGACATGAGTCAATTTTAATTCTCTCTCCAAACTCCAATAAGAGGAAGGGCAATCTAAGATGGATTTTTTCTCTATAAGATAGACAATTACAAATGTACCTTTCCAATAAAATGACCTTAGAAAATGTTCTCCACTCACATATCTTTTCAACTTTTATAAAAAGAAGAAAATTCTATCTCATTTCCGCCATCAATGATTACAAAATTTTCTCCTATTCATTCCCCCCACCCCATAGAAAACCTACAGAAAAGGGGGGAGATGGGGAAATGAACATTTGGTCATAACAAAAAAAGGAGAAAGATTTTTGTTTACCTCAAAAACTTTTGGTTGCGTGTTGGCGAGTCCGTTGATGGTCATAAAAAATATTTTAGTCTAAATATTGATACAAAGAAAATGGACTTTTGGTGGTTACTTGTTCAAACAGGAGAAAATTTAATTTGTAAATAACATGAATTCGATTCATGTTAACTTTTATTTTTGATTTAAATTTGTGCCCACTCACAAACTGAATTGGTAGGAAAATAGAAGGGATATATTGATTGTGACTTGTAAGTGAGGGGCCCTTTATTGATTCAGAGAAAGTCCCATCTTTCATGCAACTCCCTTGCTTTCACCTTGACAGGGCCAGTACATTGGGCATAATAGAAAAGGTGGAGAAGGGAGAGATAAATTTTTCTTGTGCATTTTTTATGAATTGAAAATTTACAAAAGTGTGAAGAAGCGTCTCTTGTATTTATTTCACAACTCTGTGAAATGCTCGTAGTTTCAGAAAAAATAGGACAGAGGTACTGTAGTACTCAAAAAAGAAATTGGCAAATTTATTTATTAGGACGTTCCATATACACAAAACAAGACCTGTTCTTTGTTCCCTGAATTTATTTGGCATTTTTTGGCTACTGACATAAATTTTCTTGTATGCATTTTTTTCCCAGTGCCTCTATCATATCTCATACTCCATGACATGCTGGAGAGTTGAACTAGAATTCTTTTCTATTAAATGTATGCAATGTGTTACGAAATAAAGTGCACAGTCCTATAAACTAACAGAATGGAGGGAAAAATGAAGGGCCAAGTCTTTTTCTTTGAAAGTAATTAATTTATTTATCAAATGCATACTAGAGTTTTTTCCCAGTTTTTTATAAAAAAAAAACTTGTGGTCATTGATCATTTATGAAGGAGAAAGCGAGAGAAAAAAAATATGAGAACATTTTAGAAAAACTGGAATAGAGAATGACGGTTATAGAACACGAAGAGGAACTTGAGGATCCATTTTTTTTCTCTTTCTCTGTGGAATTCCATCTTTTGTTCCCCTTCGAATTTCTATTATTACGTCCCTTTTACATTGGGATTGAGGTGGGATGTAAGAGAGAGAGAGAGAGCGGGTTCTTATTGTTTTGAGGGATGCATGTCAATTCTCAAAATCCTTTTCCCCTTTGTCCACTTTTTTTTATGCGGGAGAGAGACGAAGAAAAGGGAGGATTGGAACAATTGAGATGGAGGATCATCTGTAATTCATTGGACGGATTGTGGGTTTTTTGTTCTCTACTCCTAAGATTAAATTAAATTGTTCAGTTGAAGGAATTCGTGTGGAATGTGCCCTCGAAATATTGGGAGTAACTTTGATGCGGTTTAGTAAAAGATGAAAAAAAAAGAAATTTTCAGAGAAAAATGTGATCGACATGAGGATACACATTGACGAATTATCCATTTATCTTCATTTTCTTGTATCTACTGATATACCAGTTAGGCTACAGTTTCCCATTCTTTTCTCCTGGAAAGACGTCTCTCTCCCCTTTTCTCCAGCATCATGAATGAATCTTTTCATTTTTGATAGACAAAGATTGTGCACCATCCCTATACAAATACTCGTACAGCCCACGTACTTTTTTTAATGTTCCAATTTTACAGGTATCATTTTCTCCAGTGCGTCACATATTTTATAGGGATAAAAAAAAGTTGAATTAGACTGGAGGATTTTATCAAGGGTTTAATTGTATTTTTATTGCGACTTGACTGGAACAAGAGGGAGGGGGGATTTGCCAAGACGGAGGGTCTGTAGAGAAAACGTTTTTAATTTTCTCTATAATAATATTTTAATTAACCATCACCCAAGGGATTGTAATTCTCAAGTAGACACTTGAATCCTCTTTTCCTTGAGTGAATCTTCTCCGTCCCATCAAAGTCAATGGTCGTCAACATGATGATGGTACTCTTGTAACGATGCTTTTAGTCTCAATTCAAACAAAAAAAATTTGTCATGAATATGTAAATGAAACTATGGGATGCATCGAGTGGGTACACAAGCCAAGACAAAAAAAACTTCCATTACGTTCCAGTCCATTCAATATCATATTGGCATTTTATGGGACCAAAATTACTCCTTTTCCTAATGGACATGATATGGTCAGAAGCAATAACTTTTTGTGTACGTAAATACCTTTTTTATTAAATATGTATCACGACCTTTTACATTCCCCACCAACATTATAGTCTTTTTTTATATTGAGAAATATGGGACGTGTGGATTGTATACACTCTCTGTTTATTACATTAGAAGTTGATAGTCAAGCAAAAAATAATTAATGGGGCTCTCGTAATTAAAAATGTATGTCATCCTACAACTAAAAATCTTTACCATCATTTTCCAACTTATTCAAACTTGTTCAAACTGGAGTATCTATTCAGTCAAAGTTATTTTGTTGAGATAAGGGCATGGAATCTGGGGAATCTTTTTGAAAATATTTTTGACCTAGACATTTATTTTGTTATCAAATGCACGAGCCTTGAAATATTTTAAATGAATATTTCTATTAAATGTAAAGTGAAATAAATTGTTTCTTTTTTTTTGTTCTAGATGCATCGAGGATTCATTTGGCTAGGTGCTGGACTTGTTATCGCCTTCATGGCACTTCTCCACTCATCCCACGCCATACCCTTTTACCCATCTGTCTACACCAATTCTAGGTAAAATAAATTAATGATTCTCAATCAAATCCTCTTTTAATTAAATTGATTTGTACCCAATCTCTAAAATATTCTCATTAGTTGTCCCCCATCTTCATTTTGTCAGTCTGTTGTCCCCTATTTATCATTTATTTTGACTAGAGTCAACTTGTGCACGCTCTCATTACTAGCCAACTTGTCTTTTTCCTCCTCCATGATGATCATATGAAAATTAATCATAATATTATTTAATCAAATGAACATTTTGTATATGTCAAAGAAGGGGGGAAAAAAGTTTGTGAGGGAAATGACATGAAAACTCATCTCAGACATTGTAGAGGAACACACAAAGAAGATTAATAGGAAATTGAGACCTCATTAGAGAACAAAGGAGACAATGACAAAGAACTTTTAATAAAAGCTAATGAAATACAAGCTAATTAACTCCCCTCCACCTGATACTTTAATTGAATGATTGAGTTGACATGATTATTCCGAGAACAGGTAGAGTTTAGTTAGAATACACATTTTATTATTTATTCAAATGTAAATTATTTTGACTTTTGACAAAGCCTCGCATCATCCTCATCAAAGGGCTCATTAACTAGAAATGAAAACTACGCTTCATTTTTCCTTGATGACCATTTCAATGTGAGGAGTAATTAGACTTGACATTAGTTTTTGTTGAATTTGACTGGGCATTTAAGACGACTCAGCTAAAAATAAATAAATCCTCACATGTCAACATTTTATTACATCTTGCTGACAAATCATTCAACTCATTTGAGTTGAATTAAATTAAACAAGAGAGAAAAGTCGGGATTTAAAATTGGGATGGCATTGTCCTCCCAATTTAAATTCAACAGGAGGAGAATTCCAATGTCACCAAGTTCTCGACTCCCATGGGGAAAGGGGTAAAAAATCTGTGTCTTTCACTCATGATCATGTAAATGAGAGGATGAGGGCGGGGGAGGGGGAGGGGGAAACCACAACAAGGGAGATGACTTTCTCCTTGAAATTTTGAAAGCACCTCACGTTCCCATGATGATGATACCCATTACAATTTTTCCAGAGGTCATCACAAAAGAGAGGACACGACATGAATTTCTTGACATTATGGAAAAGATAATGCCCGCAATCTCCCTGTATCAGCTCTTTATCAAAGTAGTTTTTAGAGTTAAATAAATTGCCCGGTATTACATTTTAATACGATCCTCCCATACGATTCAAACCATGTTGCTGAATTTAGAATGTTGTTCATCATCATCATGGTGATGCGATGCACTTTGATCATCTTTGGAGGATCTTTGGAAGAGAGCTTCCATCAAGAAAATAAAGAAATGTTCTATTGAGCTATCAATGGAAATATTTTGGTATATTATGAGGAATTACACATGAACTGTACAGAGCAGGGCATCATCATCCTCCCTTTATGGATCTTTGTAGATGAAATGAGACTTGATATTTTTTGTGATACAATAAAGAACATTCTCGTTATTAACACAACCATAGAGTCAATAACTGGAAATGAGAAGATTATAGATATTAAATCCCCCCCCTTTAAAGTTCCCTCAAACCCTACAGTTTCCTTCAAAGACGAAGAAGACAACGAGTTTTTATTATTATAGTCAACCCACAAGTGGGAAGACATGACGGTCTCTGGGATGATAGGAATTGTATTTCTTTTGTGACTCTCTCTCTCTCTCTCTGTATTGAATGTATGAGGAATATAATGACAAATAAATATTTTTTTAAAACATTTACTTTTGTAGACACAAAGACTACTTGGTGGATGTAGAGGACCCGGACGCGGTGCTGGAGATGTTGGCCAAGTTGGGACAGAGTATTATTCGAGCTCAACATGAAGGGACAAAGTAAGCACCAAGGGCAAGACTCTTTTTTTATTTCTTATAAGTGTCGACAATAATATATAAATCCATCTCCCAACTTGAATTTTATCACTCACTCGCCCATCTTCCTCTGTCTCCATGTTGACGCTTTATATTTCACTCGTCATGTGACACTTATTGCTCTTTCTACCTTCTCCTTCTCTTAAAAAGTAAAAAAGGGGAAAATTGTCTGATTTTTCAAAAGAAGAATACTTTATTCAATTGTGTGAAGCCCGAGTGCGGGTATGATTATATGGGATTATGGCTATATAAGCTAAAGGTTCTTTTCTGTCGACGTTGCATTGGGCAAAGGAAGGAAATACAAAGAGGAAGATAGGAGGCATGTACACAATATTTTTCTGTACTTATTGAGAATGATGAAACATCATTCTGAGTGTGACTGACGAAGACGTCTAATGGGATTGAAAGTTAGACCGTCAAAAACAGGGCTTTGAGAGTAGCGTCGGAAGTCATCATTGGTCAGATTGTCCACAGAGAAAAAAAACGAGAGTCGTAGCAAGAAAGTCTCCAGATGTACTCACACACAGTCCTTTAGTTTCTATGGAGAGACTCTCTCTAATGGAAAAGATGGAGAGGATATCAAGTAGATTTCAACCAAATTGGAACTGAGCCAGGAAGAACATAATGTGGGAGGGTCTTCCTCTCCATTCTAATACATTAAAAAATATGTACATCTTATTCACCATGTATCCCCCCATGTAGTGTTGTAGGTATCACAATTATTATTGATCCAGAAATATATATTTATCCTTGTATTTAATTTTCTAACTATAGATTTTAATTCGAATTGTCTATACGACACTTCAGAGAGTCACATTCAAGGAAGAAAAGCTCAGGAAGTACAAAAAAGTTGAGATGGAGATGGGGAGGAATTGAAAAAAAAGTTTAAATTGGTTCCACAGCTCCCACACATACTCAAAGATCACACACAATTTACTCGTTATTTCATTTGAGAATAGTCCAAAATGTACGTAAGGATTCCCTCTCTGATTATTATAATACAAACAATTTTGCAAAATTGTACCATGTTGCAATAATTTAAATGGGTACAAGGAAATATTCTTGGTCTCATTTTGTCTGTGTACTTCAAAAAAGTTTGAACCTATAAGGCAAGTTTGTTCAGTCAGACGGGAAATTGCACTACTCGTACACTTGTGCTCGCATCATCATGATCATGATCATAACTAATTATGATTTCTATGTAAAATTGACTAATGTTTCCTCTCTGGGTTAATTTACTGGAGAGAGAGAGAGAGCTGCAAACTCAATTGTATAGAAATTTAATTTAAAAGTTTATGCCCTTTAAAATTACATGAAACATAAATTTGCTGTATTTATAGTTTAACACAAGAGAGAGATGTAGGGAAAAGACGACATTTGCAGGTTATGCTCTTACTCTGGTCAAAAAAACACAAAGAAGAGGAGGGGGTTTACCTGTTCATGAGTCAAATATGAATATAATACAGATGAGAGGGAGAGAGATGAGCATGAGAGATATTTTATACAAGAGAGAGAGAGATGTGGAGTCTGTGTGTAAGAGGGACAAAGGATGGTAAAAAATGTTTTTTTTGATCAGTTTTTTTCCATGAGGATGACTACAAACGTTGACTTGAAAGTGCCTTCCCATGCTATTCATACATATGAACAATCTCTCTGATATACTTATAGTCAAGTAGACAAGGGATGTAAACCATCATTGTGATGGTAATTTATTTGTAACCCCAGGTATAGTCTCTCCACTCCAGCTACACTAAAAATGATTGTTATGTACTAACACTACACTAATACTCCTTCTCTATGTAGCCCCCCACTCTCGTCAAATGAAACAAAAACCTTCACAGACTCATCAGCCCGTGTACTTAAACTAAAGGAGAGCACTTCAATTCCTCCTTCTGTAATATTTTTTAATAATCGCTCCGGCTCTTCTTGAATCGATGTGAGGAGTAAAAATCATGAAATTTTTTGTCATGTGGTTAGTGCAGTCCATAAAAGTAGGAGGAAATAATTATTTTACTTTGTAATATCTCACTGGATAATAGTTTGCAGGGACCAAGTTCATTCACATGCACTCTTCATGCAAACAAAATGTCCACAAAAAGTGAATGAACGCCAAGACCGAGACATGGATACCTTGGCGTGGATGAATTTATGTGAAAAATATCCTCTCTCTCTCTCTCTCTTCCTTTTTTCCCTATGAATTCTCAAATTAGCTTAACATGTAAGTCAGTATATCCTCCGTATAGAGTGAGGGAGTCAGAGTCATGTAAATATTTCGAATTTGACTCGAGAGAGAGAGAAATCTGCATGGTGAATCATGATGATGAAGAATCTCAGTCTATCTTTATCTTGTTGGCCAGAGTCTCCGAGAAGAATTCTTGTCACGTCTCTCCAGTGATTTTTCTTCTCTTTGATTACATATTAGATGGAATATTTTTACCCCGAAAAAGACGGGGAAAAAATTATTTGTAAAAAATTCCGCATGCTATGTATATCAGTACAGAAGTGTAGGGGAGGGACGTCAGGATACATAAATTGTGGGTAGAGTTGTAAAAATATTTTAGATGGTGACGAGAAATTGGACAAGGTGATGGGAAAATAAAACGAGAAAATGGGAAGGGTAATAGGGAAGGAGGATAATAGATTTGATTTTCATGAATGAATGAATGGAATACTCGATTCCATGACAAAGTAGGAGCATAGTAAAATACAGGAGGAGTGTGCACTACTTAGTTACTACTACACACTACCTGTAGAAAGAAACATGCAAATCTGTGGTTATTAGCTCTTGGCACGGCAGTTAGCAATAGTAAAGGTTAGTCCACACACAATCACATACTCCTCTCCTTATGTACATGGAGATTTCTTTGTCTTTGACTTGTGTGTTGGATACACACGCTCATGCACAATGTACTCTGTTGCACCTATTCAACAGATGAGGAGGGTTAATTGGTATTCATGTCCACGTCCTGTGGCTGACATTGAGCTTGAGATGGCATGACTCAGAGGAATAGTCTTGTATTATTGAATATATGTAGAATATTATACATTTTTTAGCATGTGGACGTAGTAAGCGTAAACAAAGAGAAAAAATGTTATTGGCAACTGCCCTCCACATAAGAGCAATAGCGGAACTTGGTGTATAGACGACGGCGGCAAATTGTTTTACCGGCAAACCGGCTTTTCTTCATCTCTTCCATCTCTACTACTTTTCTACTTTGAACAATATTTCACTTAACGGCATGACTGGCTCCATTCCATACAATGGACAATGGTCAACCAGGAATGAGTAAGTTGAGGTCATTGATTGAAGCAGGTTGTGTGGAATTTGCATTGCAGAAATTTTTTCATGTCTCAAAAATAATCATTTATTCTAATTCTTTGACTATATGCCTATGCTGGTTCTCCAGTTTCACAAGTCCTACAATTTTATTTTGCTCAAAAGAATTTGAATCTTGATAAGTAAATTTTTAAAAAAAAATCTAAAAGAAATATGCTCAAATGGAATACGGGTATGTAGACAGAGAGAGAGGGATTGTACATCCGATTTCATGGCAAGATAATCACATCCAGTTGGCGGGGAAGGTGTAAATTCTTTACAAGAGAGAGAATGTCGAAATGTGTGGTTGTAGGGTTCCATTACATAGAATTTGCAATAGAATTTTGGGAATGTAGAGTTTAAAGAAAAAATGTAACATGGAGGACATTACTTTGCTACTCGTCCTCTCATAGTTACACATTGTAAGATGTGTACAAGATAAAATGTAAATTGCTCAGTTTTTTCTTTGGGGGATAAAATGTATAAATGGTGACTTGTTGTTGTGTGAGTCAACCTGCGGCTTGTAAAAGGACAGAGAAGAATATTTTTGGGGGATTCTAAGGGTCGTTTGCTGCTTCCTCAATGACTCAAGGATTCCGTTTCCAGTGGGCGCTTGTTGACTATCCGATTTTGTACAAATTTGTAACGTAGATGTAGCTTGAGACACAAAGATTCGTGAGTGAGTGAGTGGAGGTATGATGATGAGGGAGAGACCTTGAAAGATGAGTGGAGGAGGAGAGAGACGAACGATTTTTAAAGGGGCCTATAGAAACGGGCTCTTTACTGTATTTTATTCTCAATTTTTTTGTCTCTTTTTGTACAGTGCAAAGAGGGGTCTGGACTTGGGTCTCGCCAGAGGTTTCAGTGGATCACAAGCTGCAAAACATTTGATGGGATTGGCAGCTGCCAATTTTGCAGCTGGACCAGGAAAGAAGAAGCGAAGTGGTGACATGAGCGGGATGGCCGGACGAGGAGACTTGACCTACGGACCCGCCGGAGTTGCCCCAGACTACCTAACTGCATCCAGCAATGAATGGAATAAAGAATAGAGAGGCAGAGAACTTTCGAGAACATGATATTAACCGAGTAATTTCGAAAAGAGACAAAAAAAAATCTTTAAAAAACACAATATTATATTTAAAAATTCAATTCATTATATAAAATCACAAAAATTCTACCCTGCTCTCATTTCTTCTTCTTCTCCGTCTATTTAAAAATGACTTGTCATTCATCAACTTGTTATCAAAACTCTAATTATGAGACATTAATCAAAAATTATTGTACATGGCTCTTTTTTCTTCCTCTTAAAATGAGAAAACACAAAAGAAATGATATAAACTGCATATAATATTACAGAAATATAACATTGAACATTAATAAATAATGATTGTTACATCATTAAACCATGATATTATATATATATATTATTAAAGAAGAAAAAAACAAATTTAATATTTTCTATTTTGTAGAGAGAGAGTCTATATTATCTGTTTCTAAGCATATATTACAATACCGTGTCATCTCTTTGTAGACCGGCTTTTGACTACCGGGTCAATAGAATAATGCCAACATTGAATGTGAAGTTATACAAGAGATACTATGGTACTTGTATAAAAATATATATCAAAATTATAAATACCATGTATATAGTCTATGTTATAGTCATTCCATTAAAATAAATATTAAGTGTAGTAGAGTAGTAAAGTAGTGTACTACTGGTTATACATACATAGTAAAATCAATCAATCCATTATTCTTGAATGTTATATTAACTTGTCATTCTGTTCCCCCTCATTGCAATTGTTACCTGTAAAAAACTGAATAAACATCAAGAAAATTGACAAACTCCTTATTATGATTATACATGTACCTAAGTATATAGCAAAACACAACTATATGATGATTATATGTATTATGTACTTAAAAGTTCCATTACAAATTAATAATAAATGTATACTTTACCTACACTGCAGTGTGTATTAGTTTATATGGAGGGTTGAATTATAACCTCATTAATTGATTGTCAATTATACAATTAATTTATTATTCTTATTATATTTAAATATGATTGTGATGTTAAATCAGGTCAAACGTTTTATTTAGCCGCAAAAATGAAAAAAAAGAAGGATATGTTATTAAATTTCAACGAGCTTTTTCCCTCCATGTGTACCCGTGAAAAATACATGTAATTCATACCGATTTAATTTTAACATTTAAAAAAGGTTAGAGAGAGGCCTTTTTGGAGAGATTATTTTTACTCGAGTTGTAAGTTAGAGGCAGACAGGGAGATAAAAAAAATACGTTGACATACGAGAATACATACGATTTCTTTTTTGAAACCATTTCCCTCCTCTTTTCTCCGGCTGCTTCTCAGTTTCTATCTGACCGTCGCCGAGTGAACTTGTGTCTCCGCAATTTGTCTCGCTAGTCAAAGCTTTTTTTGCTCCTTTGTGCTTAACAAACATTTAATTGAGTTTGCTAACATGGCTGATGTGGCTGAAGATACCAAGTAAGTTCCCATTTTGACTATTTCCATCAAAAAACGTAAATTTTCCGACCGGTTTCGGCTCGTACAGGGGTCGAGAAAAATGGCGTCTTCCGTGTAAATGAACGGCATGGTTGGTTGACTACTAACTTTTTTTTTCAGGGTTATTGAGGTGGTCCCAGCTGACCAAGTAAATTTGAAAGAAGCCGTCAAGGAACCGGCAAAGGATGATGTTGTACCGGAGGATGAAGTCTCAGCGTCCGATAAGGTAGAATCCACGGCTGAGGAGGGTGAAAATGGAGAGAATGGTACCAGTGAAGAGGTAGCTCCAAAGGAAAATGGCACGGCTAAGGATAAAGAAAAAGTTGCCGAGAGCGGTTCTAATGGAAATGCAGAAGACGCCGGTAAGTTTTTATGTACATTTTTCATGAATCTCTTGAATTCCAAATACTTTTCAACTTTCACAATGAGAATGTACACTAGTATTATGATGTCCTGAATAAGTAATCTGATTATAATTACGTTTTTTTTTTACTTTTCTTTTTGTAGAATCTCTCAAACGAAAGACAGAAGATGAAGCCGACGGAGTTGCAACTGATGCAGTTGCTGAGAAGAAGGCAAAGTTGGAAGACAAGTCTGAAGATGGTGGAGTAGCTACTACCGAGGCCCCTTCCAATGGTGAGGCTGGTGTTGTTGCTTAAGTTTTGCCATGACTGCATTTTCGTAATTATAATTAAACTTAAAAAAAACACATTAATATGTTCACAACAATTTTCTTACTTTTTCAAATTCGGTTATAGTTTTTTTTCTCATGATTTTCAAATTATTATTATTATTTTAAAAAAAAACAAAAAAAAACAAACGACAATTGTCGTCGATGTATTTACAATGGTCTCATAGCTTGTAAGTTTGTGACAAGTTCAGATAAAGTGTGTGATTGTTTCGGGGATATAATTTTTTCTCCATATATTCCAGCACAATTTGATCAATCTGAATTTTAATAAACACAGTACTCTCTCTACTTCATGTGTTTAAGTGTGCTGTGCACAGTAATAATAATAATATGATTATACTAAGTAATTTTAAAGATTTTTTCTCGTTTTTTGGTATTTGACGACTACAGTACAGAGTTCAAGTTATATATATTTAAGTTAATACATAGAGATCCTATAGATTTGACTCTCCTCATGTCGTGTCCTCTTTTATTAATGATATAAAATATAACGTACTTGTAGTTTCATGAAAGAAAAACCAACTTAAATCAAAAAATGTATTACTAAGGTTAAATTTACAATGATAGACTATAAAATAATAATAATATCAGCCACCTGTTCAATCTTATATCATCAAAAAAGGTATTATATTCGCCGATGATTTACTGTGAAATGGCATTTTTGACCAATTTTTGCTGTATTTTCAATAAAAATTTATTCCAAAATGAAAACTTTTCCCATGTCAAGAAACTTTATTTTTGTCATTAATAATAATTACATGCATAAATACACATTAGAGTAAAATCATAGCATACACTACTACTTTATTTAGTATTTGCTGTCATATAATTTAGCATGATTCATGGTACTATACCGTAAACGAGACTGGATATGTACGCAGTGGAAGTTTACTGAGATTTTGCATAGTGACGAAGGTTAACAATTTCGTACTTTTACGGTGGTAATGTTTCGTTTTTGCATGACAACATGATATGCATGCAATGTTTAATGAGGGTATTGCTATTAAGCAGGGAGGAGGCAGAAGAAGCAAAAATAAATAGTCTTTTATAGGGGAGTTGTTAAACTAAACTAAGCGGCCATTGTCAGTCAGCACTCAGATGTGGAGAGAGGAAGATCACAGTTAAAGATATTTATAATACGCAAGTTGGAAATTAGACAAAAACATTTTTGGGACACTCATTGTCCGTTAGTAACAATGAATTCTTGGATTGTGTGTGGAGTGCTCCTAGTAATATACAGTGCCAATGTCGAATCAACATTACACAGGTAAATATTCCATTCCATACAAGTAACATAAAAGTCATTTTCCTTTTTGTTGTTGTCTGTTCTTATTTTTATGACAGCTCTCTTGTTAATATGTAATATACTTTTTCTATATATCTCGAGGAGTTCAAAGTTTCTTGATGACATTGATCAATGTCAAAGACAAGGTTTCCCTTCTTGTGGAGACAGAGCTTTGCATATTAAATGTTAAAAGTCATCCTACATGTACTTTACCCATTCTCATTATACATGTGAACCTTTCTCTAATATTTTAATGACCAATTAATAGAATCCCATTGACCAAAGTACAAAGTGTGAGGCGACAACTACAAGAAGTCGGAACTGACCTTAACATTGTCCATAACCGTTGGTCCTATCTTGGCGGTCCTACACCTGAACCATTGTCAAACTATCTTGATGTAAGTTATACTTCAATACCATTTTTTACAAGTTTATTATTTTTATTTATTATGAGCATTAAACTTGACCGGTACATTGTTTAAATTCAATTAAGTATCATTTTGTATATCTTATATTATATTTCAGGCTCAATACTATGGACCAATTAGTATCGGAACACCACCACAGACCTTCAAAGTTGTATTTGACACCGGCTCTGTAAGAAAATTAATACCATTACCTTATTTACTGACATAATCATTTTTCAACAATGTCAATTTAATTTTAGTCAAACTTGTGGGTGCCATCCAAGAAATGTCATCTTACCAACATAGCTTGCCGTAAGCTTGCATTATAATATTATATTATGCATTTAATTATAATCTTTGACTATGATTTTTCACCATCTAATTCTTTATACTTTTAGTTCTTCACAACAAATATGATTCCAAGAAATCCAGCACTTACAAAGCGAATGGAACTGAATTTGAAATCCGTTATGGTTCTGGTATGTGACTAATGATAATTATACTGTATATGTTTTCTCAAATGTTGTATATTATTCTTTATCAATTCAAAAAAATGTCAAAAATTAAGTTTCGCTATAAAAGTAATGCACGTCATTCTTGTTTTACAGGCAGTCTCTCTGGCATTCTCTCTCAAGATGTTGTGAATGTAAATTCCAAAATGATTATACATTTTTCATAAGTTTTAATCTTTTACCCTATAATTATACGACTGTCTTAACTTCATTTAACATATGATATTTAATACAATATTTCATAGATTGGTGGTTTGATTGCAAGAGACCAAGTTTTTGCTGAAGCATTAAGTGAACCAGGTAATTTGTCATTTTTTATACAAAAGTCATAGGATAAACCTCATAACCGTCTATCTCTTACTTTGTGTATAGTTTTTGATGTATCTAATTGTTCGTTTGATTTATTTTGGGTATTACTAGGACTTGCCTTCGTGGCAGCCAAATTTGATGGAATTTTAGGAATGGCTTATGACACCATTTCTGTTGATGGCATTCCTCCCGTTTTCAATTCCATGATCCAACAGCGTGTCATCACCACTCCTGTATTTTCTTTCTATTTGAACAGGTTATTTTTATATTTTTTTGAAGCAATAAAAAATCTAGTTCCTTAAGTGTTTAGTACTTTAAAAAAACATTTTATATTTTTTAACAACCAAGATAATTTTATTTGTTTATTCAATAGAGATCCAGCTGCAGGACAAGGAGGTGAACTCATTCTCGGAGGTTCTGATCCTGCACATTATAAAGGCGATTTCACTTATTTACCGGTCTCAAAGAAGGGCTATTGGCAATTTAGTATGGATGGGTAAGAAAAAGGACATATTTCTTACTAATTGTGTATAAGAGTTGATATTTCAACACCTTATCTAGTATTAAGTACAACTTGGTCTAATTATCTTTGTCTTATTATTTTTCTTAGCGTGACTATTGGTGACAATGGTGGTTCTTATTGCAAAGGCGGATGTCAAGCCATTGCTGACACTGGCACTAGTCTTCTTGCTGGTCCATCAGATGAAATCAGAATCTTAAATAAAGAGATTGGTGCGACTCCCTTGGTTGGTGGAGAGTACAGAATTGACTGTCAAAACATTCCTCAACTTCCTAAAATCAAATTTACATTGGGAGGAAAAGTTTTCGAACTGGATGGTCAAGACTATGTTCTCCGAGTTAGTCAGTTTGGACAGACAATCTGTTTGTCTGGATTTATTGGCCTTGATGTACCTAAGCCGTAAGTTGTGATTAAGTTTCTATCTTTTAAATCTTACACACATTCTTTACACTAGTGAATAGTAGAGAGAGAGACATAAACTTAAAAATTAGTATGATTAGCATATATTGGACGAAAATATTTGATTTTCGTTTTTAATGCTTCTATTCTTCTTCTTTTTCAGACTTGGACCCATTTGGATCTTAGGAGATATTTTCATCGGAAAATACTACACTGAATTTGACTTGGGAAACAATAGAATTGGATTGGCAGAGGCTGTTTAAGTTTTTTTCCAAAGTTTCCTTATCAAGAAAGCTTCTCTATCCTCCCCCTGCCTCCTTATCAGTTATTGATATTTTTAATTAAGTTCATTGATTCCTATTAGTCATACATATTATAATAATTTTATTATGAATTTACAATGGTTGTTGATAATACTTTATAATTTATGAATCTTATAACTTGCTGTTAATTTTTTGGTTTGATGTTTCCTTCAATGTTCTCTTGTGATGATGACATAATATGTGAGTAATAATTATTGGCATTTTCGACACAAATGATTGATATGAGTATGTTATTAATACGACATGTAATATTGATAATTATATATACCTATTAAGGGGATGTATATAAATTTATAAATTGACTGAAAATTATAATGGTTATTAGTGGTCAACGAAAAGATATTAAACAACGTTGTGAATCTTTTTCCTACTCATTGTAATATGATTATTATACTTTTAAATTAGACCATGTAATGTTACCATCAATAAAGAACTATACATGTACTAAGTATATAGACCCAAGTACTTATTTACTAAGTAGTTATGGTCCATTTGGTCTATTACTCTGTGTTTCACTTATTGTTAGTTGGCATGATTTGACATAATCGTTTTGGTCACATCCTTGATTTTAGCAGTAGTAGTCATCACTGATCATGCACAAATTAGGAATTGGCCAGTTCTCCCTTCAAATGACGAATGGAGGTATATACACAAAGGATTTAAGAAGTTTTCTTCTCTTAAAAGAAAATACAAACCATAGTCATAATGGGGTTGAATCATATAGGCATAGGTGAGTAGACCCATATCTATGAAGAAACTCAAAACGCCTTGATCCCCCAGGAAAGGATTCTATGAACCCATAAAAATCATCAACAGGAGGAAGCAAATAAGTAGGTACTCTAAATAAGTGAATGGAACTGAATAACCTATGCATTAAATTGATTTATTCAATTTGGAACGGAATAGAACGTGAGTTGCTATTCAGACGACTTTTCACGTGCCGGATGTTTTTAGTGACAGATAAATTAAACTGATTATTTTTCAAACGACCTACGTATGGAATAGTTTTGTGGCCTATTTTATTGTAAAATGTAAACATGCCTATTACATAAAAATTCAGTTTGATTTCTCTTGTCTCTCCATATCGATATTATTGTAATATATGGGTAGTCTCGTTCAATTATACGCCCTCCTCACGGATTCTTCCGAGGACATAACGTTACCCTGTCTATTTCTCCTTCTTCATCGATTTTGTTCGCGTTGCTACCACTGTCAGGTGGAATATATACAAAGGTGTGATAAGACTGAAGAAGACAAACAATTAACAGATTTTATTCAATCGTCTCATGAAATTACTTTAATCTATCAAATGAACTCTCCTACACTTTCATGATCTTTGCACACGCATTCTGGAGAAACTGTAAATTCAACGGTGTATACAACATTATATGATTTTACGATCAAGGACCGCAAAGAGCTTCCGAGGGATGCAATATGACTTTAATTTAGTAGCTTATATGTAGATCATTATTTCTAATTGAACGTTAGGCTTGAAACATATATTGTATAACACTTACCATAAGTGACTTATGATACTCAATGCAAAAGATACTGTACGTTGTCGATGAATAATTATGAGGACAACAAGAGTTCTTGCTCCTTTATCATTTTTTATTCTCATCCAAATTTATTATGTAAAACAATAAAAATGTACATTGGAAGAAACATAAATGCGTATTACGACAACTCTAATCATGATTAAGAAAACTCTAGACTATCAAAATATCAAATATAAGCCAAATAGGCACACTGATGTACATATTTTGGCTAAAAATTAGCTATTATCATGTCAGCAATAACAGTGGAGAATAGAAGCACTCATTTCAAACTACACAAGTATAAAAGTTTAACTTGCTGAGAAGAAGTACAATTTTTTCCTAAGAATCTTAATGTGTAAGGGTTTCACCTCAAATTCATCCCCATCAATTGAACAAAATTGGGGAGCTTGAATGGGTATAATTTCAGCCTCACTAAATTCAATTTCGTTACTCATTTCCCTCTTACCATTCTTCATAATATTAAAACCTTCTTTAATAAATTCTGTCGAGTTGTACCGCTTACCGATTTCCATAACCAATGAGCCATCTCCATTGGGTCGAACATTAAATTCTGGTGTTTCTACACATAGAGATGACCATGTTCCACAATCTGGATTATCTACAAGTGGAACCACTTTCTCTACTGTAAAAAAATTAACAATCATTAATCTCACACTTCTGCTTACATTTAATTCTGGTACACACAAATTTTGTCTATTGAAACTGGATTTTTGTGTCAATAGTCTTCAGTACCTTTTGACGGTGGTCGGAAAAACGACGTAAAATAAGAGAACCAAGATGACGATTGTGAATTCCTTAGTTTAACATTTTCTTGAACACATCTTAAGCAACCTTTACAAGGTGGAGTGTATCTAATTTCAGCTTTAAAGATTTCCTGTTGTGTTCTATAAAAAGAGATGACAATGTATGTTATTTCAGCCACATCATTCTTTAATATTTCCTTATACATTTTACGAACAAATATATGTATCTAGAAAAAACTTACCGAAAAAATGACCAAAATGTTTTCCAGTACTCGCTCATAAATGAGGCCATTTCAGATTTTTTCTTCAAGGCTTCTCGAAACATTCCAAGTCGTAGTCCAGACATGGCGTAAACAGGCTTCAGATGTTTTTTCTCTTCTCCAGTCACCATTTCTTCACCCCCTTCTCCCTCCTGAACCTTTTAACAAAATCAGATTTATTCTCAATATATTATGAATTAAAATTCATATGTTATATATCCAAATTAGGTTTCAATTAAAGTTGATAGTTTGTCTTACCTGGTCCTCCATTACTTGAATTTCTAGTACATCCTGTGGTTTAATTTGATGATTAACAATAGCCATCGCAGCATCTGCAATTCTATATGGCTCTTTTTCAGCCTTTGATAACCCTAAGAAGTCTGCAAACTCATTGTCAAATCCAACAGGTATAATTCCAATGGGATATTTTAAAACTGCTTCATCAGCATCTTCTCGTCGTAGTAATCCAGTCACAACCTTAAGATGAAAACAATTCAATTACATTTCCATGATTCACAAAACTCAAAAGTGTATGTCTATCGTGATTAAAAAGTATATCAACATACTTCACTTAATGTTCCACCACCGCCAGCAACCGCAATAATGTTTGTTTTATTTATAAGAGCACTTAGTTCTTTGGCATGATCAACTTTCTCGGTTCTGACTATTGTTACAAGGAATCCGGCCATATGAAGCAACGGTTCAGCAAACTATATAATAAAAAAGGTGACAAGAAATATTACATCAGTTTGTTCATTGACAATTTGAAAGAAAAAAATAATTGAAAGGCATAAAAAATTAATTTAATTTAAGAAGTACCTTTTCAAATTTTGTCCGACCCTTGCTACACAAAAATTAAAAATCAATGAAAATTAGTATACATTTCCTAAAAGTGTTTATTAAATGTATGAAAATGAAAATACTAAATAATTACCGGTTTGATGCTGCTGGGTTCAAGAATAAAGTAATGTGTTTATTGACTGCCCCTTCCGGTAAAGGTTTTCGACCATGCTTTCCAGCTTGTTCACACAAGGCTCTCATAACATGAAATTGTCTACAACCAGACAACAAGTAAAAAAGAAACAATATTTAGAATTAATTCAATCATTTGTTAGTTTAATTTAAATATTAAAGTAAAGTACATATGATTATGAACTTAAAGTTGTGCTTACCGTCGTCTCTCCAATAAATAGTCGATTCCATAATAACTTACCACACAAGCAAAGATGGACTTTTTCCAGTTATTTCGTAAAGTTTTCACAATCTTTGCCATTTTTGTGCTGAATTTATTTTAACAAGAAAATAATATTTTGGAATTTTTTTTGGCATGTTGCAAATAAATTCGTGCCGAGAAACAAGGATGAATGTTATAAGTAGGTTTAGACTGCATTGATTTTATTCAGTTTTTTGCGTCGTACAAAAATAAAATTAATACTAAATAATAATCATCATCATACGATACTTTTTTGGTTTTGATATGACCATGATGACATCCAGACAACGAACAATGACTATTCAATCTCTTTGCATGTATTAATGCAACATATAAAATAATTTGACTCGTTTAATAAATAACACTATCAGCTTGTGCAGCATGCGATTTGTCCTAAGTATTCCTAGTATTTCTGAGATATAAATAATACCTTGTAATCTTTTCAACATTCCAATAATGCTCATATTAAAAGGGAGTAAAGACTCTTGTCATATGCCTCCTAGCACACTATATAACTTGCAACAAGTAAAACTTAACAATAACGACTCTAAGGCTTATTAATTGCTATACAGCACATTCAATGAAGCAATATTTTAAATTAAAATATAAATGACAATTTTAGTGTTTATATTATAATGTTTATATATATGTTATTAAGAATCTTTCCCTACAATTATTACTATGATTAGAGTGTTAATTAACCTAAGATTCCACCATTCCAGCAGTGACATCAATCTTGATTCGATTTGGATCTGACTTGTTCAAATCAAATCGATTCCCTTTCACTGTTGTTGTTGACACTGTTGATTCAAAATTGTGATGTGTTGATGCTGTGGATGTCATATTAATTCTGACCGCTTCACTACTAGGAATGTTTGAGAGACTTGACGTCGATGGTGGAATGTTGACGGAAGGAGAAGGGGCAGTAGAACGTGATCTACTACTACTATTCTCTAATACATCAATAGTTTGCCTATGACTACTTACATTTGATTTACTATTATTTTCCACAACCATTCGTCTAGGACTTACACTGGGAGGTATTCTGCGACTAGTACTAGTACTGCTATGTTCAACAACATCATTGGTTGTTTGAATAGACTCTCTAATGTGACTATTTTCTGCCACTACATTGATGCTGTCAACTTTTTTAATTTTTCTAGGGCTTACAGGGGGTGGAGGTGGTCGATTGCTTTGAACGCTGTTGATAGGTTGAGGACTTGGAGATGAACGTAATTTACTACTACTATTATTTTCAATAATTTCCGAGGTGTTTACTCTTGGTGCCAAACTGTAGTTTGGACCACTATTAGTAGGTAATGAGGATTCTTCCTCTGTATTAATGACATGACTTGTATGTGAACTATTATCTTGGATGATAAATTCTGGAGAAGTTGGTAATGTGGGTACACTGGTCTCAGCAACAATTTGAACAGGCTCCTCATTTTGAGTTGATAAATTATCTTCTGTAGTAACATCAATAGGTTTCGTAGAACTATCATTACTATTTGATATTTTACTCGCAGTTGTAGGAGGTGGATGTTTTCTAAAAAGAGTTGGAGTTGGTAAATCAATAACACCAAAAGGTTTTTTCACTAGCTCATCGTCTCCAGGCTCACCAGCCGTGTCCAATTTTTTACGATGCAATTCTTCAACGCAGTTACCGAAGAATTTGATGGCTGTATCGGTATCACAGTCAAAATTTGATGGGAGTTTTGATTGAAGATAATTCAAAATGTCATCCATATTTCTCTTTCCCAGCAGACTTTTATTATGCATCTTTAGAATTGCATATGCTCCACAAACAAGAACCTTTTCACCTTCTAATAAATATATATCCCAGTAACGAAGGGCTGTTTTAGAAAAACAAAAAAAGTGGGATGAGAAACAAGAGTATTAATTATGATATTTACAATATGCATATTAATATATTTTAAGTATGTTTTATATTTATGTATAGAAGAAATGATATTAATTATTTATGTACCTAATTCATATGGAACACGATCTAAAAAACATTGAAAGAACCATTTGAGTGTGTACAGGCCAGCGTCCACATAATTTTTATCGAAATGTTTCTTCAATTTTGGCAGCATTATAGACAAGACTCGGTCATGATGAGATTGGAAGCGAATTAATTTTGGAAACCCAGCTTTAAAAAATCCTGTAGAAAAAGGAATTACACAAAAATTAGTTTAAGGAAGAAAAAATACTCTACTTGGTGTAATCTAAAACATATTTTGTTCATTTTACTTATTTACCATGCATGGCATATCTGTGATGTGTCATTAACTGAGCAAATGCCCAAAATGCTTCTTCTTCATTTAAATAAAGGAGGAGAAGAGCTGCAATTTGAGACATTCCTTGACAGTAGCCGACCTCTGAATTGTAAATTGAATATGCACTCAGAATATTGAATAAAGACTTTTGTTTGACCCCATAGCGTTCACGAAAATTGATGTGATCTCGAAAAGTTCGATTTACGTCCAAGTCTATCTGTCGTATATCTGGTGAGTATTTTCTCGCCAACTCATACATTTCCTATCCTTGAGCAAATCATGAATTTATGCATTAAAAAACTGGGTTAGATTAAAATCTTATACAATGGTTCAAAGCAACTAAATTACGTAATAACTGTACAACCTCGTACCTGATATTTCCCTTTCTGTTGGTTTTGTAGAGGTTCTAATTCCAACAAAAGACTCCAAACAAGTCCTCGAAGTCTATTTGGAATACCTTTGTATACTCTTTTTTTTAATTTTTCACTATTTTTGTACTTTTCCCATCCTTTATGCATCTTGAGCCACTTGTCAATTCTATCCACGTCCCCATGATTTTTCTTTTTGATCTCGTCTGCCCCAGCTAGAGGTAATCTATTATCACTGTGGACAAAAAGAGAGTTAACTTTATTAGATAAATTAAACACCAAAGAAATGGGGTGTCATTAACTCAAAGTAATTTTGAGTAATTTCAAATTTTTAACTTACTGTATGAAACCATAGTAGTCTGTGACATGATAGATCTCAAAGGCTGGGTCCTCCCATGGGTCAATTCTGATTAAATAAAACAGTTTTCAAGTAAATAATTCATATTAGCACATCATACAAATAAATATTTAGTAAAAAGTATTTTGTAAATAAATAAAAAATTGTTGTCATTACGGTTGAGCTCCGACGTCACGCCCTTTGTCATATCTTGAAATGATTTTTAACCTCTCCTCTTCAGCCTTGTCAATCCAGTGACCATCATCTTCAGTCTCAATCATTTTTTCACTAGAAACTTTTTCACCATAAACATTTTTAACGAGAGAGATTTTTTGATATTTTTGACAGTGAAACAAGGATGTTTGAAAGGGGGATCCTTGAGTCTGGGTGTGAATCTTTGAATTTCGAGTTGAGTCATTCATTCAATTTTTTTTGGTCAAAATAAATATTATTTTAGTTTAATAATAATTCTGTGAAAATGGCGGATCAAGAAAGTGTGGTTAGACAAATGCTGACCTCGTCAAAGTATCGAGAAATTGAAAAGACTAAAAGAGATGTCATCGAAACTTTGAGGCAGTACAGAGGACTCAAGCCAATTTCTGATATTTTTGTCTTCAATAATGGAACACAAAAGATGTTACTCAACTTGAATGGAACGATCCCTGTCAATTATAAAGGTATGATTCATCTTGAAACTTGTAGTGATTGTGTTTAATGACATCATAATTTTTCTTGCAGGTCAAACCTATAATATTCCCATCATCATTTGGTTGCTTGACACTCATCCATACAATGCTCCAATGGTATTTGTTAAGCCAACATCTGATATGCAAATTAAAGTATCTCGTCATGTCGACCACACAGGGAAAGTTTATCTCCCATATCTTCATGATTGGAAAAATGTAAGTATTATAACAAATTACGCAAATGTGTTTTCTGTGCTCTGAATTGTACACAAGATGATCTTCTTTGTATGCTATGCTGGTTAACAATCATTTTTATAATTATTGAGTGTCATCATTTTAATAAAATGATTTTATTACTTAATTTTTCCAAACAGGGTCAATCGGAATTGGTTCTACTCATTCAAGTTTTAATTGTTACATTCGGAGAACAACCACCTGTCTACTCTGTTGTGAGCAGTCCACCGTCGATGCCATCACAAACGCCTTATCCTACTCAGAGTTCTTCTCCATATCCTCCATACCCATCTATGCCATCGATGCCAATGCCGATGCCCGGTGTTATGCCAACTCCACATCCCCAAATGCCAGCTTTCAGTGTCCGACCCAGTTTAATAACTGCAGCAGAAGAAAAATTACGTCGTCGACTTGAAGATGTTTATTTATCCGCTGAAATAATCAAAAAGGTAAGCTCAAAATATTCGTCTGTAAATACTTATATCAAAAAATTTGATAAGTATAGTTTTTTTGTGTATTGAAAATTTTATCATCTTATGTAAGTTTAAATGACGATTGTTCTTTGTTTTTGTTTACAGACTGGGGAACAGTTAAAGTTTGGACAAATGAAGCTGGATGGTTTGGTGAAACAGATTGATAATGAAAAAGCTACTCTAAAGTAAGTACATTTTGTCACAATTTTTAATTTGTTGGTTTTATTCTTTTCTACAAACAACGCAATATAGATTAATTAGGAAAACAACAAACATTCAATGATATACCGTATGACATTATGCAACAATATTTGATAATTATTGTATGACAATGTTAATGTGCATTGTTAAAAGTCAAGAGTAATTACATGTGTGAAACGTACTTTTTTCTTTATTCCAATTTGACTACAGTTATCATCTTGGTACTCTGCAAAATGAAATTATGGTCCTTGAAAATAAAATTGCCAAGCAGAAGACTGAAGAAAATGATTCTTCTATTGATGAAGCTATTGATGCTCCTACTCCACTTTTTAAACAGTAAGAAAATATTACAAAAACATACTCATACCGTATAGTCTTTTACTTGGGGAACAATAAAATGACATGCATAATTTAATGTGACAAAAACATTTGATTGAAAATATTTCTCATCACAGGATAGTGAATACATTTGCAGAGGAAGCAGCAATGGAAGATACAATTTATTACTTGGGTGAAGCCTTCAGAAGAGAACGATTGGATTTAGAGCAATATTTAAAAAATGTAAGAGCTCTGTCAAGAAAACAATTTATGTATCGTGCTATACTACATAAGTGCCGTCTGAAAGCTGGACTGGCTGGCTAAATAATGTATAAAATACCAGTCAGTGCTCTACTGTATTTAATATCATGTGTATCTTTACAAGCTTGTATAAACTGTTTTCTTCAAAACAAACAAACAAACAACTATATAATTGGGAAATCTGGGCGTCTCTCAATTGTACTATAATGTAATTTTATTTTTAAATATATCTGTAAAGATTCTTTTAAATGTAATATATATATCGATAACGTGCACGTTAAATGTTACTCGAAAAAAAAAGTTTTTGTTAACAAGTTTGTCTACCTACAGAATTATCTTTTATTCAAGAGTAATGTTCATTATCATAATGTCAAGTCTTGAGTTGATAATGGCGTACAATCAACAATAATTTCTTTATATTATATCAATTTGCTTGAACTGTATCATTAAACGTTTTACCATTATTATCATTTTATCCTACCTGCATAAGTTCAAAGACGAGCAACTAACTCTATTGATTTGATTCATGTCATTTAGTTACAAACAAACAAAAGTGCTTCATAGTATTTAATTCTGATGAAACTTTCATGAACGTGTATCGTACCACGTACAAATCTCTTTTCTGGATTATCTTGTATGAAGATTTTGCATAAATTCTTTACTTGAATGTCATTACCATACAAGGTTCATTATGTAGGCATAATTTACTTCTAAGAGTGCTTTCCCTTCATGCTATTCGAGAGAGAACTCAGTATTGTCTCCTATCGATTGGGAGAGCATCGTTTTCAGTTTTCGTAGTGACCCCGTTGTACCACCGAAATATGGACACTGTGGACAGTATTAGACCGGAAGACTTTGTTGTGACGCTACATAGATTGATAGACAGTACTGAACTCTTGATTGCATTTTTGTCCACGTTGCAATTGGATAAGGATAAGGATAACAGTCTTCATAAAAGGCTGAATTCTCAAAAGGAATATTTGTTATTGTTGTGGTCCCCGGTAAGTGTCCTTATCGCTTTTATTAATTCTTTGTCAACCTATACACATAGATATCTAATTGACTCGTTAAATTTACGTAAAATCTATTATTTCCCAATTATATTATTTCGAGGGATGGTTATATGTTATATCTCATACGTCATTGGTATTTTAACTACTTTGTTATATCAAATCGTGTGTTCCTAGTCTGCTACCACTAATATATCATTGCCTGCTTCTGACTCGAATGCAGACGACAATTATGAACAATTTCAAGTGAGTCATGATGCTCTTTGTAGTACATACTTATTTCTATTGCATGATACACATGACGTAGATTAGTGACCATTTGAATATTTTATTTTCAGTACTAATTACGATTTTTCTGTTTCAGTTTGTGGTCAAACAATTGACTCCATGCCCTGCTGTCTTGCATGTTAAAAATGAGAATTCACAACAGATTAAAAAGCCCAAGACGGTGAGTTAGCTCAAAGTTTTCAGTACATTAACTAATGAATATTACAGAAGCCTTCTACACAAGGACAATGCACTGTCAATGGAAATATTCAATATTTTTGATTTGAATTGGTTTTTTTTATTTACTCGTATGACAGAAGAGACTAAAGCGGTATCCGACTCTGTCAATGGTCAGTTTCATTATTTAACTACTTTATAACTCATTAATATTTAAAATGCTAATGGACATTATTTATTCTTCCTCTCTACTATTCTTTCCTGGTAGCTCTGGTCTTTTTGTCTTGTCCTCTACATGCAATCCATGAATGTACAGCCCAAAACAAATATTCATGAATTATATATTCAAAACAAAGTACCTCCTGCTGATTCTTTATTTATGCTTAGAGTGGGACAAAAAAAACAAGGGGGAATTATTACTCGCCGAATTCTATTGAATCTGCGGAGCACTTCAATGTGACCTGAACCTGGGGTCACGGAAATAAAATCGACCAATAATGTTGTTTCTAAGAAAGTCTTAAGTATGAGATATTAGTTTGTAAAGATAACATGAAATACCTAATTATTTTGGTTCCCGTGGCCCGGGGTCAAGTTAAAATTCTTTCTAAAATCAATACAAAATGGTAGAGTTATAATGGAGAATTATGATGCTTTTTTGCGTAGTTAAATAATTTTCCTGGTTTTTCATTGACATAGAAAAAGATTTACAATCGCTGTGGAACAAAGAAAGTACTGGAAAAAATTCAAATCATGCAATCGAAGGTCGAGGGATCATCAGATAAGCTTGACTATGAGCAAATCAGACAAGGAATGGAGTCCACATATAAATACAGACGTCATGAAATCGCTACGAATTTTATGAAAATCCCAACAATTATGGAAACTTTTCCAGCCTTCCATGACCGAGAAATGGTACGACTAATTCTTTGCATAACATAATGTACACAATTTTCAGTGCTTTTTCAGTTTATGCCATATCTGAACACCTTTTATGTATAAAATATTCTGCTAGCTAGCCGAAGAGTTCCAGCGTGTGACGGGCAAAGATTTGGTCAAAGATTTTGAAGAGGAACTGAAAAATGTTTCACGTGTCACCCCGCGACTGTTCAATATACGCAAATCCTCAATGAATCATATTTCTGGTTAGTATTTTTTGCCTATAAATACGTGAGAGCATGTGAAATATAACGTCATTAATTTTTTTTAATTTATGTCATTTGATACAGATTGTCAAAGTGTGGACATGATTCACCTCATAAACAACATTGTAGGAGGTCAAAACTGTTTAGAGCATAAACTGTATGCTCACAAAAATCAAGTTGTAAGTACTTTAACTCATCATATTTTTATTTGAAGCAGTTATTAATCATCATAAAAAAATAATTGATCATAATATAATTTATTATACATATTTCACAGGATAAAGAGAGGAGCTGCAAGACGAGGAAATATTCTCGAATCATCCAAATGTCTCAGAAATCAGACGGTCAATATCAATGGGTTTATGATGTTTTGTACAATGACAAATCAGTCTGTCAATTGACAAATTTTTATGATGCGGTCATAGCATTGTATTGCACCCATAAGGTTTTCAATAAAAAATATCAGAGCCCAACTAATAAAATCTTTTTCTATTTTGACAACCTCATCCATTTGACTCAAGAAAACTGAATTACTAGACTTGTAATCTATATGTCTTGTTGGGTACTTAAATTATCAATACAAATATTTACTCTCATAGTTTCACAAAATAAATAAGTACTTGAATTGTATTTCTGGAAATAGAGTACAATTTCAAATAAAATAGTTTTAAAAGTATTAATATAATAGATTATAGTAGTTGACTGCATTTGAGAATATTAATTAGATTCATGAAGGGTTTCAGTTACAATTTGTAACTTGTAAATGAATAAATTACCCTATTTGATTCACAACTTCCAATTTGACAGTTGTTTTTTTTCTTGTAGCTTACGGTCAAAAATGTGTACTTAACAGTGTATGATTATTTATGTATTACTACATCTTGTTGTCTCTTGTTAAATTTTATTACTATAATTATTCGAGTCAGAAAATTATGAAAAAAAAATTATTAGTTGTCCGTGAATATTCATTGTAAATATTGAATACTTATTTTTAACTAATTCACTCAATTTTTAGCCATCAAATATGAACGAATGACGGCAAGAAATTCTTCAAGTTCAAGACTTGAACTAGCAGTTTTGAATTAGTTTTTTTGTCCATTGTTAAGAAACGTTTTGGAAGGACGTGTATTAATACATGAATGTTGAGTAATGAGCCCTGTGTAAATATTTCATGTTGACTGTAGGAATATAAAAAGTTGTATCATGTTGAGGAGATACAAGAGAAAGAAAGCAAGACGTTAGGAAATATTGTTGACAAATAAATATAATCATTACATGATAATGCACATCATATACTATTGACAGAAACAAACAAAGTCAACATGCTAAAGTACCTAACAAATAAGTAAGAGACATATCAAAGAATCCCCATGTAATATTGTCAAGTTAAGGATTAATTATTTATGTGCACAAATTTCATACTAGACGAACTCATGTCCTTATTGAGTTCAGCATGAACTGTAGAACCAGGCATTTCTCTCAAAGTACACTACCCTTCATACTGCTAGAAAAAGAGGAGCCGGAGGCGTATTTCCAAACCCCAGCCGATTTCGGCGGTGGTCAATTTTTCATTGAATTTCTGACGAATTTAGTGAGACATAGGAACCCCATAATATGTAAA